>CATIWK010025513.1:0-22648 GCA_949634005.1 Mallotus japonicus | reverse complement strand
ACTAAATAAATTTGTAACTCATATTATCAACTCTTGATAATAAATTTATTTAACATAATGCTAAAGGGTAAATACTTAAATAAATAAACACTTTATTTAAATGAATATTTTATTGCCATAGGGATAATTTACAATGTCATTACAAAATGGCACTAGGGCACATCTATGCTAACAATTTACACTTAAAGAATTCCTGGAAAACATGGTATTCTTGTTCTCACTTGAGTGGCTTCAAGCTTCAAGGATATGTTGGCAGTTGACAAATCAGCTTGCACTAGTAAAATTCAGGAGCTCATATTCTACTCCTCTAGTATCCTAATTACTAGTTTTTCTGTGCAGGCTGGACGAGATTTCAAGTTCATCAGCTTATCAATGAGCGGATGCTTTTCTTTGGGTGCTCTTCTGTTGTTGGTTAGATTTATAACTTGGCTCTTTATTCTCAATTTGAGTAGCCTTCTTCTGGTCAAGTTTATACGTAAATATTGATCTCCATTTTTCCTCATTGCCAGCTCGTGAGCAGTCAAAAAATTGGTCTGCAAGGCTGCTGGTGTGCACTTGTAGCATTCCAATGGGTAAAAGAGCAAACATCAACACTTATAGGCTATAATTCTTTTCAGTAGTTCAATTATGTTTGGTCAGGAAACTTAACTCAAAAGCGCAATTTTTGCAGGCACGATTTTTCTTTGCTCTCCGACGCCTTCTATCTCCAAAGGGCATACTTAGCTCTGAAGACACAATTGAGTACAAACTTGGGAAACTAAAAGCTGCTTAATTTCTTGGTCTAATATCAGCTGCTTATTCGTTACAAAAGCACAATATTGCAAAGTTGTCTAGGTGGGTTTATACCTCAATCATCACAAAGGGTATATTCTTTCGTCCGAGCCGCCAGGTTATCATCATTGTTTTTTGACAGGCTAAGAGCATAGGAACAATATATGCCAAAGGGGTCTTAAATAGGAATTGGTTACTTCTCTGCATTTTGTTGACAAGAAGATCAACAGTTTTGTTAAGTATAATGTAATTCCAAGCAAATATGATTCTTGATCACAGGAAGTTAATAAGAACAAAGGTTAACTAATGAACTGCTCTTGAACCTTTGCTTATGTGTAATTTTGAACATTTGTTAGGCTAATAAAAACTTGAGCTGCTGCAGTGTGCTAGTCCAAAAGTTGTAGGGATGCATAGGGCACGGAAAAAAAACGGTGGGCGGTATTTACTATTTAGTACCATTTGGTAGGTTGAAAAACAGTGTTCAGCAATGGAAAAATAAAAATAAATTAACACATAAGATTTACATAAAAAATTTTAAATTTTAAAAAAAAAACCACCAATAGAAAAGGAAAAAATTGTTATTTGTAAAAATTGAATACAAAGGGTGTTTACTGTTTATGATGACAATGATATAATAAAATGTTTTAATTTTTTTTGAACAAATGGAAGATTAAGGGGGAATGTGGAATCAAACCCATGACATAACCTTATAATATCCATCATCTGAACTACTAAACTACAAAAGGAGGACATAAAATATCTTAATTCAATATATGGTAATATATAATTATATATAAAAATAAGAATAACAAAATAGGCCCAAAGAAAATTGATCATTGATTAAAAAAATTTATTTTTTTTAAATTTACGATAATAGTAATCAAACTTTACATTTTCAAGATGCCGTTGAAAAAAGTTATCATTTAATTACTTTATTATAGAAAAAAATGTATTTTATTTCACTCAAATTTGTAAATTTATGTCACAAACTCTATTATATGCTGTAAACGGGCTATGGTAGACTGGCAGTTGTAGTTATTGTTGTTACTTGTTAGTCCTCCACCAAGCCATAGAGAGCTGTATATGGTAAAGCGACAGTGCACCTGCGCAGGTATATTAAAGAGGAAGAAGAGGTAAGTGAAGCCGAAACAGGAATTTTCCTTTTGCAAACTACAATTATCATTGCCTTCTATTACTTGATATGTACCCCCCCCCCCCCCCAACTTTTTTTTTTTTTAACAAAAATGAAAAGAGAGGTGTTAAGTTGAATTCCTGATTCTTTTTATTAAGACTTTTTTTTAAGAGCTTTTTATTAAGACTCTTGATAATATTATTCGTTAGTAATATAAAAATTCAATTAATTTTTTTATATATTAAACCATAAAAATAATAGATTTTATTAAATGTTAATGGATGAGAAGATTTAAATTTAAAATTTACTCTAATTCTCACACTAAATTTTAAAAAATAATTTAATTAAAAAACTTATATTTTTTTTATCAAGTTATAACCTTCAATTTAGTAAATCAAATATAATTTCTTATTTGAGAGAAAAAAAATGTAATAGTAACTGAATTTACAACATCTACTATTTTGAAGTCAAGTTTTTATCATTAAGTTATTTGAACTTCCAAAAATAAAACATTATTTCTCTTAAACATAATTCATTTTTATAAAAATTTAATTATGAATGCAGATAATGTAAAAATATGTATACACTCTTTGAAGGTAGAGCAGTCAAATTTTTCATAACATTATAGGTTATGGGTTAAATAATGTAAATATTTTATATTTATCAATAAAAATAAAAGGCCAAATACATACTTAACCTTTTGTACTTGTAGTGAAAACCTATGAGCTCCTTATACTTAAAGTCTGACCTTATAGGCACCTCAACTTATAAAATTTATACTCTTTAAACACCTCCATCTTTTACATCATGCTCCTTAGTTAAAAAATTTTTTTTTATAATCCTCATAATTCTTATAAATTATCATTTTGATCCCCTATTTTTTTTTAAAAAAAATTTCTTTTATTATTTTAAGGCATAATTATTGTTAATATTATTAATTTCTTTAAACTTATAAATTCTGATTATATTAAAACTGGAATGACAAATATATTTTTAATTTTTTAATATTTAGATATTTTAATTTTAAAATTAAAAATATTTTATTTACATGCACAAACTTGAATAATGTATATTTAAAAGAAAAATAAAACTTATATTTTTTAATAATTTTATTGATATATTTAGTTCATTTTTAAAATTTTATAATTTAAATATGAAGTTTATAATATTTATAAATATAATGTAGTCTTTAAATATTATTAATTTTATTTTGTTATTTGTAGCTATAATTTAAAAATTATTAATAAATAAAAATTAATATATTATAAACAATTTAGTATGAGATATACTAGTTCTACACAAGTAAATAACAAAATAAATAAATAATAAATAATTATTCGGTCAAATGATAAATGAAAATATGATTTATTTGATTTACATGATCTATAACTTTATGAATATTAAAATATTATAAAAAATTTTTGGAGTTATTAATTGTCACTTATGAATAAAAATTATAAATTAATAATTTTCATTTTTTAGGTTATCAACTTCATAAAGAGAAATTTAAAATTTAAAATTTAAAATTTTTTATTTATAATAATTAATTTGAGTTATAAATTATCAATAAAACTTTTTAATATTCACTTATTTTAATTAAAATTTAAAAATATTTTTTATACGTACAGTTTTAAATAATGTTAATTTCATATGAAAATAAAATTTACATTTGCATAATCAATCTTTGTTAGTTATTTATTGCTAATTTTAAATTGGTACAATTTACAATGTAGAATTCATAATATTTTAAAAATTTATTACTTCTGTAATATGAATTTTTTTTATGATTTTATAAATATTAAAATATTTTTAAATTTTTGTTTAAGTTATTTTAATTTTATTTTAAAATAATTTATTTATTTTATAAAAAGTTATAAATAATATTTTTATTATTTTAGTAAATTATAAAGTTAATTGAACTAGAAAGTACATGTTTAAATAATAATTTTGTACAATAATCAATTTGATCCTTTTTTAACTTTAAATATAAATTTAAGGACTAAAAAATTTATCAAAAAAAATCAAAAGTCAACATCTTAGCAAGAGTGTGTGTTCCCACTACCAGTACAAAGGTGTCTATAAAGTCAAATTTTACAAATTAATATTTCTACAAAGTCAGACTTTAAATATAAGGAGTCAATAAATTTTTCACTACAAACACAAATGCTAGGTATGTATTTGGCAAAAAATAAAACATATATTTTTATGTTCGAAAAAGATTGGTGCAGCGAAGTGGGCCAATTAAAAATGGGGGAGAGGGATCCGAAATTAAAAAAAAACAAAGATAAAAAAACAAAAAAAATTAGAATAATGCGGGCCGCTACGTAGCGGCCCGAGATAAGTACCATCTCTCTTTTATATTATACAAGCAATCATACAGTAATATTTTTTTGGGGACTTACTATTTTTGTGAACCACCATCAAGTGTGGGTTTCATATGTCTAGTGAGGGGAGGGGTATTGAACTCATAACCTCAACCCTTTAAAAGTATAGTACTCTTGTCACTTTTTTTTTTGTGTGGTTAATTCCCAACACCACAAGGGGAGAAGATGGGGGTGGGGGTTCGATTCCTGATCTTACTCAAACTGGATGTCCACATCTTTTACCATTTGAGCTACTCGTGGATGACAAGTACAAGTACTCTTGTCACTTGAGCTAGGCCTCAAGTGTAACCATATAGTAATGTTGGAAGAATATGCTTGGGGGATCCGAATAATAAACCGTTAAAATTGAAATGGGAGAAGGTGCAAATAAGCCCCTAATATTTGCTCCGTGGATCAAATAAGCCCTTAAAGTATTTTTTGGAGCATTTAAACACAAAATTAAGTTGTCAATGTGTTTTAAACCCCCCTTGACTGACGAAAGATTTTTAACCCAATAAACACCATTATTGAATAAAAAGGTATGCTGACTAGGATAGCCAAAGTCAAAGATACCGTTGCAAAAAGGTCCTTTTCTATATCTTCTCCATCAAAAGGCTGCTCCGCCACCTCTGCTGCCCTGAAAAAGCGAGAACCAGACACCACCTCTACCGCTGCTACTGCTCCTGCTCCGCCACTTTCCACCGCCGTGCGTCACCAGTTCCTTTTGTTTTAAGATTTATAGAACTTATCTGATCGTGTCCAAAGATCCGTTGCTTTCGTTGTGCTACTAGAATTAGAAACTAACCAAACACAACCTTTCTTTCATTCCTCTGTTTTGTTGTTGTTTTTTTTTTCTTCTCTACAAAAGAAGCCATCTTTTTCGATTTGATCTGTTCTTTTTGCTAAAGAAGTCATCCTTTCAATTGTTTTTCGTTCTTGTCATGTTGTAGAAGTAGTAGTAGTTTTAGTTGTTGGTGACGTTGTTGTTTAAAGAGTATATAGATGGAGCAGAAATACATACTGTTATCAACATTGAGTGTGGGTGTAGGGGTGGGATATGGTTTGGCATTTGGGCAAACAATAGGGAAATGGACAGGTCAATTGTCGTCTCAAAATGCTATAACACCTAACAAATTGGAGCAAGATTTGCTTAGACAAGTTGTTGATTGTAGAGAAAGCGGTATCACTTTTGATCAGTTCCTTATTATCTCAGGTCATCCACTATTTTATTCTTCTTTCTTGAAAATGGGAAGTAACAAGTTTTTGTGTTCTTGCTTGAAATATTAGCATGTGTCAAAGTTTCATTTGAGTATAAACTCTTGGTATAGTCTTGTTCTTCCCCATATTTTAATTCATGCCTGATTTATAAATTTAAGTATTTCTTTCTTTTTTCAGCTGTTGATATGAGCTTAAATTGATTTTTTTTTTGTTTAAATGCGCAAGGGGTGTTGATTTGATTCATGTTATCTACATCTAGTGTAGAGGGTATTGATGTGATCACAAAGAAGTCAGCCAGAGCCTTGAATAGATACAGTTGTAAAATTACAACATATATTTTATCTACCATTATTGAAATTATTTCTTTTGGCTAATGGTGAATATTATTGTTCTGTTGTCAATTTGTTCTCTTATTTTATTCTTGGTTGTGTTAACATTGAACAGACCAAGGCATTACTAACAAGTGTTGCGTATGTGCACTCGAAGCATGTTGAAGTTTCCAAGTATACAAGGAACCTTGTTGCACCTTCTCCCTTGCTTTCGGGACTTGCAGGTTGGTTTTTTGGAATTTGTATTTTGTTGGTGTTTATGGTGTATGTATTCCAATGTAAAATGGTTTTCTTTTCTTCCAATTTCTTCCAATGGCAGGGAAAACAAGGGCGGTAAGAAAGTGACAGTGTATGGAGAGCGTTTATCAAGTAAGAAAGAGACTTGTTGCTTCAATCTCTACAGTGAGGTTACTTGTTGCTTCAAATCCTTTTCTCTATTGATGTTAGCGAAAGTATATGGAGAGTGTTTCTTCAAGGGTGGTAAATTAACTGTAAAAAGCCGAAAGAGACAAAGTGGGACCCATCTAAAATTTGCACATCATCTTGATACAGACGGCTGTTTAATGTGAATTTCTCCACCGTCAGTCTACGGGCTTAAGACACATTGACAACTTAATTTTGTGTTTAAATGCTCCAAAAATACTTTAAGGTCTTATTTGCTGTACGGAGCAAACATTAGGGGCTTATTTGCACCTTCTCCCCAAATTGAAATATATGTGCACCACAAAAGTAGACCAAAATCACCCCCGAACCTTGGCCTAGTGGTCAGGGTGCTGGGGTGTTGGGTGAGGTTAGGGGATCAAATCCCCCCTCAACCTCCCCAATTTCTTTTGGTAAAAAAAAAAAAAAAAAGTAGACCAAAATCCAACGGCTAAGAACTGGCCAAGACACTTTTGTGGGACGTTAACAGTTTTGGACGTTAACAGACAGTTACAGTTGCGTAAGAAAAAGGTTAGGAAGTGAGCATTGTGTACAAGAAAAAGCGAGCCAAACCAAGCCAAACCAAACCATAAAAGCCCAAGCCGCCATGCTTCTTTGTTTGCCTCCTCAAAAACCTCTTTCAAAAATTCCCCAATTCAAATTCTTCATTTCTAAACCTTTTTCTTAAAAAAATGCTGATCAAAACCCTAAATTATCACTCTTTTTCTTCTTTAATTTCTCTTCAGAACCCTAAATTTAAAGAACATCATTACAGTTCTCAATCTTTGATTTCGTTTAAGAAACCAAGCTTCTGTTTACAAAGATTGCATCCTTTTTCATTCAAGTATCAAAGAAATCAGTTTATAAGTAACTGCATTAGCTCGAGCACTGATGTAGTTGATAATAATGATGATAAGAATCGACAAATTGAGATTGGAAATGATGGTGACATTGCTCCATTTCAAGAGGAATTGGAGAATCAGAGTATATGGAAGCAAATGAAGGAGATTATGGTGTTTACAGGGCCTGCTACAGGACTTTGGTTATGTGGGCCATTGATGAGTTTAATTGATACTGCTGTTATTGGTCAGACTAGCTCTGTTGAGCTTGCTGCTTTAGGTATTTTTTTTTGTTTTTGAAAAAAAATTAAAAAAAAAAGAAAGATTTAATTTTTAAAGTAAATAAATGTAGTTTTAATTGGTTTAATTGTGGGTTTTCGGTGGCAGGACCTGCGACTGTGGTTTGTGATTACATGAGTTATGTCTTCATGTTTCTTTCTGTTGCCACTTCAAATTTGGTTGCTACTTCTCTTGCCAGACGGGTTAGTTTTCTGTTATTTGATTGATCATATATTGTGAAAATCGGATATAATTAAAAAGTTACATGGAGATATGAATACTCTACGGGTAATATCGGAGGTTTACTTCCTTTTGGAGTTGGTAACTAGACCAAATGTACTTGAAGTTGGTGGGTAGTTACTAGGTGGACTAAATATATTGGTCGTTATTTATTAGAAAAATGATATTTGTTTATGTGTTTGATTGCAAAGAATTGACAGTCTTGGTAACAGAATGAGAAGTTAAAACTCTCATGCTTGCAAGTGCAACGTTTGCTGATTTGATTCTTGAAATCAGTTGTGAATTGAATCGTAAAGACTGAGATCATATCCTTATTTGTAACATTTTGCATCAAAACTATACCCAGTTACATGTTGTTGTTGATGATCCTTTCACACTTTATACGACAGAACCCTAATTGACAACATTGTAAAAGACTAAGTTTGTCTCTAAATTTGCGGGTCGGTTAGATCATTCCACTCACTTAGTGCTTTGCTAAGATTTAGGCTGTGTTGCTGACTAGATAATATTCATGCAGGATAAAAATGAAGTACAACATCAAATATCTATCCTACTTTTTATTGGGTTGGCGTGTGGCATCTTCATGTTTTTGTTTACGAGATTCTTTGGTTCTTGGGCATTAACTGGTAATAAAGTCCAGTAAAGCTGTTAATTATTTTTACATTATGTACTGATGAAGTTTCTAAATCCTTTTTTTTTTTTATAATCTTTTTAGTATTAAGATGTATTGAGTTTTTCATGATGCAGTGAATAGTTGGAAAAGCTAACTCAAATGACGTAGTTGTGTTTGTTTCCAAATCTTTCAGCATTTACAGGACCAAAAAATGTACATATGGTACCTGCAGCAAATACCTATGTTCAGGTTCATACTCTTCCATGTGTTCCTTTTATCTGTTTCCCCCCACTATTAATATATTGAAGAGAAAAGAAAATAATAATATTGAAGCATTCCCACCTTATGTTTTTTGTTTTGGATACTTCAAACTTGATCACTTGGATGCTCTTATATACTGCATTTCATACTAAGGCTTTTATTTGCTAGTTTAAGCTGGAGCAATTAATGCTCTTATTATCACTCAAACTCATGTATGGAAATTGACACTTATGTATTAGTCATATGGATTATTTGCTTAAATTGTTCAGTACCAGTTGACAAAATGTTATAGGTGCAACAATTTACGCTTAACGCTGAAATGCTTATGGAAAAATGCTATCTGCATTTCTACAACATATTAATTTGTACCCAGAATAGTAAATATACCATTGATCATGTTTTGTAAAGCAATGCTGATCAAATACTTGATTGGTATCCTTCCACCGAATTAATTAAATGGGATCCTTATCCTTGTCAATTATTGTAGATTATTCTTTCATTTCTTTGTTTCAAAAGCTCTTCTATTGAACAAAGATTTTTCCTGTTGGCAGATTAGAGGCTATGCATGGCCTGCAGTTATTGTTGGATGGGTTGCTCAAAGTGCAAGGTGAAACTATGTCATGCTTAGGCCATATCTCTTTCATACTTTTATCTAATTAATGAATTGATAATGCATTTCTCAGTTACCTTAAACAAGACTCTTTTATCATGTTTTATAATATGTTATGCTTGGTTGGCTTTGTATGTAACTATCAACTATGTTAGAACTGTGTAGTGACTATTCTAAACATCTTCTATCTATTTGTATTTGCGGATGTTCCTGGTTCCTTTTTCTAGAAAACTTGTTTTAGCCATTGTATAAACTCTCTTTCTCTCTGCTAGTAATTAGAGTTACATTAAACCTTCCTGTAGAATTCTCCCTGATGACAATGAATAATAAGTGTAACTTGGCATTTTATGGTCTTGTGAACTGGATGCCATAATTTGAGAAACATTATCTTGAATGTATCAAAACAATTAGAGTCAAGATTTTATGTCTTCCCAACTCTATTTTTCTTTTCATACTAACAAATTTTTTTTAACTTTATCACTGGTCCTCAAGGCCGTGAGTCATTTTTTATTTCAAAGTTTTTAAAATTGTGAGATGTGAACTACTGATCTTTGCTTAATCTGTAATTGGGTTTTCTTTTTCTTGCATTCCAGTCTTGGCATGAAAGATTCTTGGGGACCTTTGAAGGCTTTGGCAGTTTCTAGTATTGTAAATGGTGTTGGCGATGTAGTCCTTTGCAGTTTCATGGGTTATGGAATTGCTGGTGCTGCATGGGCAACAATGGTGTCTCAAGTATGCATAATGTTCCATGTTAATAAATTGATTTCTTTATCTTGTTTTTTTTTTTTAGCAATTTTGAGTGAATTTAAAAATGGTATACCCTACCATGTCCATCCTACCTATATATGCTCTAGGTGATCGCAGCTTATATGATGATTGAAGCTCTGAACAAAAAAGGATACAATGCATTTGCTATCACTATTCCAACACTTGATGAACTTTTGACAATAGTTGGGATTGCAGCTCCAGTGTTTGTGACAATGATGTCAAAGGTATGTTTATATTTGATTCCATGGATCTAATTTGCTATTCTTAGCTATCTATAATTTGACTCTTAACTTTTTGTACCTTTATTTGGTCTGATGTTCTTAGATCCATAATCTGAGAATTTTTATATTTTAGGTGGCCTTCTATTCTCTACTTATATATTTTGCTACATCTATGGGCACATATTCTGTGGCCGCTCACCAGGTTAGATATACTCGTACTTGCAATTTCAAATATTATCCTTTCTTTCTTTTAGCTTTTTATAATTAAGACTGATATATTCATTGACAACTGTAAAATTTACTATAGGTCATGCTTCAAACATATAGCATGTGTACAGTATGGGGTGAGCCTCTTTCTCAAACTGCACAATCATTTATGCCTGAGTTGCTATATGGTGTAAATCGAAGCTTGGCAAAGGTTGGTGATGCTAGCCATAGGCAAAGAAATAATGGTCTCACCTCACACATAAATATAAGAATATATGATAGATAATTTTGTTTGGCTACAAAATGGCAGTCTTTTGCTTGTTTGTTTCTGAAAGGATTGCTAACTTGATGAACAGGCCCGGATGTTGCTAAAGTCACTTGTGATAATTGGAGCTACACTTGGTTTGGTGTTAGGGACTATTGGGACATCTGTTCCTTGGTTGTTCCCCAGTCTCTTTACACCTGATCAAAAAATCATACAGGAGGTCAGCTCTTGTTTTTGCTCTCCTATTTCTTTGTTCACTCATTTCTTCTTTCCTGAAATTCTTGTGTATTTTACTGTCATGAGTTTGGGAGTAATTATTCATTCTATTGTTCTTTGTTAAGACGTCAACTTATTAACAAACACCATTATTTCCATTTAAAATGTGCACTGAATCATTTGTCGTGTAATGGGGATTATGTTTGTTGGTTGGTTTGATTGACAATTGATTTTATTTCTATCTCCTTTATTCATGTTTTGAGAGCCATCTGAATTACTATTGGATTCTGACAGCATTACTCTTCTTAATCTGTCATTCAGTAGTTCTTAGTAAATTGCAAACATTTCAAGAAATTTAATTAGAAGGCCTCTAGTTATGTTTAGCTGCATCTCAAGTGGAAACAGGGTTCTCTTTCTGTTTAATTAGCCAGTTGATCATTGGTTTCTCTTTAGCTATCCTTGACGGATGTTGAGCTAATAGTGGAGGTATTGGATAGTAGAAACTGCCAATTGCTTATATATAGGAATGTTATTTTCAGTCCTTTTTTGATGATTTAAATTTTATGGATGCATTTCTTATCAAATCATCTGTTCATGCAGATGCACAAAGTGCTGTTGCCATACTTCATGGCATTGGCTGTGACACCTAGTGCTCATAGCCTTGAAGGGACATTGATGGTATGTTTAGTTTGACTTTAAACAAAATGTTCTACTTAATTTACTTTCAAGTCGACCTCAAATATCTTATTTGTATTTTTTAACCAAATTTAAGTAGAACCTTTATGTGGATGTGTCATTTCCACTTTGTCATATTTTCACCCATCTTGCACTAATTAGCCCCTAATGCTAAGAAAATCCCCCCCTGCTTAAGGTATCAGGAAAGATGGATTTAGGTCCATCCTATTGAAATTTATTTTTATTTAGAAAAGAATTATTTGTATAAATAGTGGAAAACTTGTTTAACTGCAATGTTTACCAACCAACGCATTTTTTTTTTTCCATCAAATACTAACTAATAGTATTTAAAGTTTTACATATATGAATATATTATTCAAGAATAACAATGTAATCCTTTTAGATGATATTTAATATTCTAAAACCTAAAAAAATTTTGTCGTTTAATTTAATAAATTTTTTTAACTTATGTAATAATTTTAAACAGGTATCATTAAAAAAAACTGACATGTAAGAAGGTGCCCGAAATTGTACCAGCTTATGTTCTAACACATGCATGTTTGTGCAGGCTGGGCGTGATCTAAAATTTCTTAGCTTGTCAATGACTGGATGCTTTTCTTTTGGTGGCCTTGTGTTGATGGTAGAGATTTTAGTCTTGGTCTTGTTTCTATTTCATAAATCTTTCCATTTTGCTTCCTTTGAGTTATTATTTGCTTTTGGTGCCAGCTTGCATGCGGTAGAGGATATGGTTTGGCTGGCTGCTGGTTTGCACTTGTGGGATTTCAATGGGTAAGCCTAACATGGCCAGCAACACATTTATTTTACTATAAACCAATTTTTCTGTGACTTATTTTCATCCATATTATTGTTTCAGTCACGATTCTTCCTTGCTCTTCAACGACTTCTTTCTCCTGATGGTGTATTGTTCTCTGAAGACTTGAGCCGCTATGAAGTTGAGAAGTTGAAAGCTACTTAGCTTAATACAGGACAGGAGATAACATTGCAGGATCATAAGATGTCATGCAGTGTTCAACTCTTCTGTAGGTGCTGAACTGCATAATCAGCACATGAGCTTCTTTTACCCTTCTGAAATCAATTCCTCATTATTCTTTTGCAGCATCAATGAAGCACAAGATGCATCGATTTGTCCTCAGGCTGTGATATATTTTTCTTCAGCCTTTGATGCTTGCTTTAACAATTTATGTGGCTGTATATTATTCAGTAATCGTCAGGGATGTTTTCCCACATTGAAATGCAGAGGAATTAGCTTGGCAGATTACCCTAAATTTTTATAGGCAGCCAATTGCATAATAATTTGTTGGGAGTTCAAAAGCAAGTGTGTTCTTAAGTCTTTTGAGTGCCAACAAAACTGAGCAGATCTTCAACAGAAGCAAATCAAGTTTATCCCCCGCCTGCCGCTTTTCTTGCTATGTCAGGATTTGCATTTCAAATTTCATGAAGTGCATTCACTTCCAACTCAAGTTGGCACAGTGCCAGTCAAGACCGATGCAACTGACTCAAGTTTGCTCAGTTCCAGTTAAGATACTATACAATTTGCGGCAGGCTTCTAGCTCTTCTAAATTCAACTCTAGGCTACAGATTGCTACATGTGTATGGAGCAGTTTGCAGTATTTCTCATGGTCTTTCTTTATGTACTGCGCGCTCGGATTTACTTTCATCTGTGCAAACTGAGAAAGGGAGATGCAGAATCTACATTTGATGTTAACACTTGACAGTAACATCGTAGTTTTTACCCTAATGAATTATTGCAGATACAACTCCATGTGGATGTGAAATCTGCACGTGAGCATGCAGATCTCGAGAGAGAGAGGGTCCACCTTGAATTGGTGTGCCGTGTGCGATAGATATTTAGCAGATAATGGAAATGTCTATGTTCCCCCATCTCTTAAACTTAGACGTTGCTTGCATGGCCCAATTCCATGTGTACTGTATAATAAAAAAGGATGAACATTTCTTGGCCGTCAACACTTGTATGTGGCTCTCATTATCTTGAAGCCTCTTTCAAGTTTAAACTGAAAGTTACACATGAACCACTTTTCATTTAATATTATATGCTATGAGTACTTCTCCTCTCTTCTTCAACCATTGTTCTTTGTTCTAGCTTGTAAATTGTAACTGCCCAATATCCACCTACACTCTCTTTCTCCGTTCTATTTTCTCACTTTGACCTCTTGTCAAAACCAAGGAAATATGCACGTCCAGTCCTTGCTTCATTCTTCTCACACCTACAAGCCCGGATTCCTTTCCCAGCCTTTACTCCATCCCAAGAAACCTTCTCTATCTCTAGCTCCACCTACCTTCTACGGCAACTTTTTACCTCGAAGCTTACGCAGCATTAATAAATCAAGAAACAGGATTGTCACACCTTGCATAAGTCCAAGCCAAGAACTTGTCAACAATGCAACTGGAAATGAGGATAGTACTATTGTTGAAGAAGAGAAAGAAGATGAAAATGAAGTGAAAGGAATGGAGGGGAGCAGGCAGGGACTGGAGAGTCAGAGTTTATGGGGACAAATTAAAGAGATTATCATGTTTACAGCACCAGCTACAGGGCTGTGGATATGTGGGCCATTAATGAGTCTTATTGACACTGCTGTTATTGGTCAAGGAAGCTCCCTTGAGCTTGCTGCTTTGGGTACTTCTTTCGAACTTTTCTGGCTTACTAATTATCTCTTGTGGTTGTGATGGAAATGCAGGAAATTCCGACTTTTAACTCAACTGTACTACATGGGTTAATATGGATTTTGTATGATCTATTTATTTGTATTAAAGCATTTTTTATTTTTTTAATATGTGGATTAATTTTGACAAGTACACTTTGAGATTGAGCAGGTCCTGGAACAGTTTTATGTGACAATATGAGTTACATATTCATGTTCCTGTCGATTTCTACTTCAAATATGGTTGCCACTTCCCTTGCCATACAGGTTAGCTTCTGAAGTTTCTTAATTATTTATGATAACATGGTGTTATACTTGAGCTTATCTTCCAAATTAGATGGTTTGTTTTTGTCATATTACTGCTGAACAAGACCATGTTACCATGTTATATCTCTCTTTGTCTATTCATGCCTTGAGTAAAATTACCTAACACCACATTTGAATGTTGTGAAGCTGATATGGATCTAAGGGCCATGAGAAGAACCTTTTATGGAGACATGACTATTACATGGAAATGAATGGCCCCCTTGTGTCTTTATTTTACATGCTATCTCGGGATTCACGGTGCTTTCAGTAACACCTGGCTTATTCAATAAAAAAAAAATTGATCTATTTTAGAATTTATTCTCAAAGCTATAACTCATACTTGATCTTGTAAAGTCAATCACTGTACATCTTCCAAATTTTGTAACTTAATACTGCATTCCTGCTCTGTGATGGACCAGTTACTATGATATCTAGTGCCTTTGTTTTGACTATGCACAATTGGTGCAGGATAAAAATGAAGTTCAGCATATACTTTCTGTCTTGCTCTTCATTGCTTTGACTTGTGGATTCCTGATGATTTTGTTCACAAAGTTTTGTGGCTCATCAGTATTAGCTGGTAAGCAAGACTCATAAAGCTTTTTGTTGTTCTTTCTTTCTTTTCGTTGACGGTGAAGTGGTGAACACTAATTATATTTGGTTAATCAGTCATTCTACACTAAACCCCAACCAATGGATGACAAGAACGTCGGTTGAGAAAAAGCAGTGACAGATGAATTTGTTGTTCTTTCTTTTTTTTTTTTCAGGTTTTACAGGTTCCAATAATTTACATCTTGTCCCTGTTGCAAACACATATGTTCAGGTTTACTCTCTTTAGAAACTAATCATGTCTTACACATTATTGGTATATTATATTACATATACAAATTGAGAGAATAAAATGATAACCTATAAGACAAAGACCTTACAACTTTGCTTTGATTTGGTTGTTTGGCTATTGAATTTTATCACTTATTACACTTTGCAGAATGGCACTATACCACACTTTCCATTATCCATTGTTCACATTTATCATATGGCAGATCATTTATTTTTTAAATGGAATATAGGATGGTCATTTGACTTTTTACTTTCTTTGATACAATAAATTTCTTATCTATTTGTGTTCATGGATGTTATTCATGCACACTCTGCTGGGTTTTCTTCTTTCATAATTTATTAAACAAATTCTTCCCAACATTAGGCTTTCTTATGCTTTTTTCAATAATATTCCGAACCATTCATTTTCGTTCTTTTCGTAGATTCGAGGTTTAGCATGGCCTGCAATTCTCATTGGATGGGTTGCTCAAAGCGCAAGGTGAAAATGCACTATGCCTCCCTTATTTTTTCTGCAACATGTGTTGGCAATCCCTTTATTTCATTATAGTATAATGGAATTTGACTTGCTAATGAAATCCATAAGAAGTATTAGAATGATCTTCTTGGATTTTTGGTATTTATATGATTTGAGTGTTTTCCATGAACATTCGTTTTGAGCAAGTTTAAATATTTCATATTAATCTTTGCTCTTTCAGCCTTGGCATGAAAGATTCCTGGGGACCATTGAAGGCATTGGCAGTTGCCAGTGCTATAAATGGCATCGGTGATATAGTCCTGTGCAGGTTTTTAGACTATGGTATAGCTGGTGCAGCATGGGCAACAATGGTTTCACAAGTAAGCTGAATAAACATTCTGAATTTTATCATGAACCTCACCAACTCATATTCACTGTACCTACATCCCTTTTTTTGTTTTGCATTGCCACTTTGTTGCTTACTAATAAACAATTCAGGTTATTGCAGGTTATATGATGATTGATTCGCTTAACAAGAAAGGATACAATGCATATGCTGTATCTGTTCCTTCACTTAACGACCTTGTGACAATATTTGGAATTGCTGCTCCAGTGTTTGTAATGATGATGTCAAAGGTTTGATTCATAGTTCTTTATTCCATCGAATTAGCTATGTGCTTATGAAACTTGTGGATATGAGGCATTGTGGGACATGTACCAGGTGGCTTTCTACTCACTCCTTGTGTATTTTGCTACATCTATGGGTACACTCAGCTTGGCTGCTCATCAGGTTCACTATACTCACTTGTATTACTTTTCCCAGGTCTTCTAGCTGTTATCTTTGAGAAATAATAGTTGTGTAAAATTACTTTTTCTAGGTCATGATTCAAGCATTCATGACATGTACAGTTTGGGGCGAACCTCTTTCTCAAACTGCACAGTCATTCATGCCTGAGTTGATGTATGGAGCCAGTCGAAATTTGGAAAAGGTTAGTAATCCTCATTTTTAATTGATGCTACAACCTTCTTGTTGATGCATGTTGATTTCTTTGCTTGCTACTATTACAAAAAGCATCATAAGAGGTTCCATGAGTTATTTTGTGTACATAGCTCAGCGAAACCACAACCTTTCTCCATCTTCCGGACAGAATCTAAATTATGGCACATTCTATCAATAAGAAATAATGCGTGACCTTTTTGTTTGCATGAAGTACGTTATTGAATTTTGGATATGGAACAGGCTCGGATGCTGCTGAAATCACTGGTGATCATTGGAAGCATACTTGGACTGCTATTAGGAACTGTGGGAACTTCTGTTCCTTGGTTATTCCCAACTATCTTCACTCCTGATCAGAAGGTCGTACAAGAGGTGAGTTTTCATGTTTGACATTTTTAAAATACAATCTCTCCATGAATGTCATAACATTATGCGCACAAGAAAAAAGCTTGCAAGCAGTGACAATTATTTTCATAGAAAGTGCAGCTTTGCACCTCTGTGCTGCTTTAGAGGGATCATCCATCCATTGTATTCACATTCCAATATAGTGCTCAGTCCTGCCAAATCAACCCCAATCTAGTTGACATTGGCTATATGAACACTTCTTCTCCATATTGTTTGTTTTTAACCACATTGTCAGAAATGTCTGGTCTATGTTTAACCTATTCGTCTTCAGTTTCAACATGCATAAAAAGAAAAGTCTAAGCACAACCAATTTACTATTGGATAATATATGATATCTTTGTCATTAAGTTTCTAGTTTCGTTATAACTCAATTTGTATATCACCTGCAAATATTGAATTGAATGAAGATGGAGGAAACAGACCTAGTAAATTGCAAATACTCGATTGATAAGAAATATTTTTTAATGAAACATAACTAGTGATCTGATTTGGAGATATGGTAATCCTTCATCTTCTGTTATGTGTAAGCAGATGCACAAAGTGTTGATACCATTCTTTATGGCACTAGCTGTGACACCCTGCATTCTCAGCTTTGAAGGAACATTGCTGGTACGTATGGTCAAAATTTATTTGAACTTCTAGACAATATCATATGAACTTGTGTCTTCACATTTTTGTTGTTAATAGACTTCCACAGCACTAGTTTGGTTAAACTCTTTAGAAAATCATTTAGCCAGATAGAATGCTCATATGATAGTAAACAACGCTTCAGGTGTGTTTTCTGGCATCACAATTTCTGTTTTATTCTGCAGGCTGGGAGGGATCTCAAATATGTCAGCATGTCAATGAGTGGATGTTTTTCTGTGGGTGCTCTAGTGCTCTTGGTAACAATCTATTTCTTGCTCTCCTAAGCTTTATTCTGAAACTACTTTCAAGAATGCATAAGAAATGGCATTCCATGTTTAATCAGGTTGTGAGCAGCAGAGGATATGGATTGCTAGGATGCTGGTGTACACTTCTAGGCTTTCAATGGGTAAGAACAGCAAATCTAATCAATTATATGTGCAAAATTTCAACCTGTATTTGAAGAGATTGCGCTTCCCTCTTTTTTTCCCTTTACACATTTTTCCTTTTTTCAGGCTCGCTTTTTCCTTACTCTCCAACGCCTTCTTTCCCCCAGTGGCATGCTTTTCTCTGAAGATTTGGGCGAGCATGAATTACAGAAGCTAAAAGCCACATAGTTATCCATATGAATATGCTTGAGATTCGTATGTTGCCAAATTCAAGAGATTGTCAAGGCTCAAGTTCCATGCTATTTATCTAATGGATGAAATCATCAAATCAGAAAATGCTTGAGTGTCACTGCTGAAGGTCAAGTGTTACAGCTATTCAATGCCTAAATGACGCTAACAGTGCTCTATCTGAAGCTGCAAATAGTGCGTGCTAGATCAAGACTCTTTGAAAAAGCTTTCAGATATTAAATGGGGGTAAATAGGTCATTACATCAGGCTTAAATATTATTCAATAAACTGTGCTTTTAACATAAAATTTGTTTTATACATCAATGCTTGAACATATCTGGAGTGCTTGTACGGTGCTTCAAACCTGCAAGGAAACCAATGATGATGTAGCTTCCAGTACCCTAGTCTTTAAAACAAAATTTGTTATATCAGACAATTGTTTATGACAGCATGCACCATGTGTTTGAGTTCATCTGTCTAATAACCTCAAATCTATCCAACTGATCTTGCCATTTTTTCACCCTAAGTTTTAGGCCAGAAGAGAAACACTTGGATTTTTTTTTTCTTAGATCATTTGTTCACTAGTGCATGTGTGATTGTTCGCAGAGAGAGACCAGCTCAATTATATTTGCAATTAGCAATTTACATCAGTCGTTATCTTACAGTTCAGCAACATACAAACACTAGTACACTACCATCCAAGTGCAAGTTTTCAAACTACTTCACTGTCCATCCCTACAAGTTGAACACATTTAATCTATCGAATATAAGAATTTTTGAAAAGGGTTACAAATTTCCTTCCGAACAACCAAAGAGATTGTTGTATTCACTAACATCGGCAATCTATCTCCTGCTTAAACTTCCAGAAATTTAATGCCTTGCCAAGAATGTCTCAAGAAAAGGATGTCTTCTAATGGGTCTGCACCAAAATATTTCCAGCAACAGTATCATATAATGTAGTTCAGCTCCGGCTGCTTCCTCGACGACCGCGCCCAGATGTCCTTTGTACTTGTCCTCTTCGCTGCAACTTCAATAAGGCAACCAACCAAGAGTATAAATTAGTCAAAAATCAACTTTGCAGTGTAATTATTGTTATAAAAGGAATTTTTCTTCTTTCTTTTTACCAGTGATAAAGGCTTCAATCTTGATTCTTTTCTCACATAAACTCTACGTGCCTCTCTCTTTTTCTCCTCTGCCTCCATTTTAGAGAGACTAGGCCGGTATACAATTACTGTTCGACCGATTTGACCGACCACTACTGACCCAGTTGCTTCCTCCAACTGCTGAACCACATCCCCTAGCTCACCTGGACAAGTCCTGTGTATTTTGATCTATTAAGAGCATTTAACCATTGGCTTAGCACAACAATTCCATTATCAATGCAACAAGAAGAAAAAAGATCAGTCAATCATGACAACTACAAATACACAACGCACACTCGGCAATGGATACACTTCTATTGATAGGAGGTAAGATGGTAATAAATGAAATACACTTCATGAAACATTCATCGGATGTGGACCTGTTGCCTTCAATGGCAAGTGTCATGCGATTTACAGTCGCTCTCACGACGCCCCCTTCAGGTGCGTCCTTGGACTGCAGGAACCTAAAGGTCCCCTTGCCCCATGCATAATGTCTGGAGCTATCAGCCCACTTCACTCTGCTCATTTCCCTTCACTCCGCTCCCTTGCAGCCTGCGGCTCGCTTTTGTGGTCGGAGTTGAAGCTTTAGGAAATGGATACTTTATTGAACATCAAAGTCCCCCTTCCTCTCATTCAATAAACCCAACAAAACCAAGAAAATTATACTCCCTCTATACTTACTGGTGGTGAAGCAGAGGGGAAGAAGCCTCATAATTCTCGCTATAAATCTTAAAGTAAGGACTTAGGTATGTGTTCAATGTATGGGGGAGGGGGTAGATAATAAGAATGTTATCACCTTCGATACATATTATTTAATTAAGTACTGAAATCCTAAATTCAATAATTTATAAAACTAAAATATCTGATATTTCAGAATTACAGGAAAGTCAAATATAAGATTTTACCTTGAGACTCAAAGGAAAAAAGTTATCAGTTGCACTCTAATTTTTAGTATTTTCGAATTTCATAGGTGACCTAAGAAACTTGGGGCATACTTGGTTCATGGCTTAACTCGCATTCCTCGCGATATAGCCTTGGGCAATGCTTTAAAGAGATATAACTTAGGTTGTACGCTCTTGATTCGAGATGGAGAAATCCTAGGTAGAGAAAAACTACTGTTTCAATTGTACATCGAGTAAGGTTAGTACAAGAGAGTGGTGACCCTCCAAAAAGACTATACCTGCTCGATATCCATATCTAACGACACCAGCTCCATACGGTAAGAGGTATGAGGGGATCGTAAATTTATTGTTTTATTACATTTTTTATTGAAAAAAATCTTTTAGTTTGGTCGCCCTTAATCATTTCCTTCTATTGGTCGGAAATGCAGATCGAGAAAATTGATTAAAAGTTGGTAAAGTCGGCCCTTATTCATTTTCTTCCGTTAGTCGGAAATGCGGGCTGGGAGAGAAGCTGTATGACAAATATAATTCATATTCTTGGGGGGTAAGAGACGCTTTGTCGCTTGCTCGCTACCTCACATGCCCTTACCCCTCCACTTTTGGTGGTATGGGGCAAGGTCTGGGAGTGCACTGCCTGCGCTTTCTAGAGGAAAGTTAAGCTTGATTGATTGACTTCGTGTCAAGAGGTCAGTTAGGACTGCTGTTAGGCAGTCCCAATTAGGTAATAGAGTTTAGAGCTTGCTTCTAAAAAATGAAATCATAAAGCTTGTACGCTCCATTCAGTTTACTGAGTTGCGTTCTCGTTATCTACTCGAAACGAGGTCCAGGCTTTGGAAGCAAAATGACATGCACTCCCATAAGATGCAGCAAAAACATCAAAACTCTACGGTGGTAGCATCAACTTCTGCAAACTGAGCACTGAGCTTACAATATACCTTACACAAAAGCATCAGATTCATTCCCAGCTTTTCAAAAGAACGGTCCCTAAGAAGTTAGCATAGCCCACACGAATAATCACAATCAATTTGGCACCAAACCCACATAACTAATCCTGCTTATTACCTAAAACAAGACACCATTTACCAGCAAATTTTTGTGTTTGAGTTGAAGAAAGTAACACTCATAGAAAGAAACTTTCTTCTACTTGGGGAACCAAATCATAATCTAATATCTTCCCTTGAGATTCCTAGCAACATAAGACAATTTAGAAGGAAAATAAAACCCCCAACGTGGGAAATGGTGACAATTGCCATCTCACATTATCCAATCTATAACACATAAACCTTAAACACCAAAAGTTAACAACAGAAACACAGTGAACAGCTAAACAGAAAATTAACAGGCAGAATAATATTGATAATAAGTAATTTGTTTTATAGTTTACCTTTAAAAGCTCGTTAGCTTCAAGAGTCTCAATAAAAGAAGAAGCAACATTATCAGTAACACCAGACTTTCCCACCAACTGACTCTTAAGCTTCTTGCCCAAACTATGAGCATAAGAAGCTAAGTCTTTCTTTTCCTTCACTGTCAAACTGGGTACTTTAAACCCAATTTTCTTCAACACTTCTTTAGAAGACGAAGAACCCTCCTCCTCCTCCTCATCATCATCAACAATAACATTTTCATTTCCACTATCAGTCTCCTCATTATCTTCTTGCTCTTGTTCTAATTCATTATGTAAAGAAACAGAGTGATTAACAGCTGTGGAGATGCAACGGGAAATAAACAGAGAGTGAGGAGTAGCGAGTGGAGAATGGAGAAAAGAGGAGAAGCTGGTGGTGTTCCTTTGGTGCTTTGACAGAACAGATTTACTTGTGAAATAAAGAGTAGTGGTGCTGCTGCACGAAAGAGGTCTCAAGAAAATAGAAAGGACTGGTGGTGGCGGCGGTGGGCGGAGGAGACGGTGGAGGACATGGGTAGCGGTTGATGAGGTGGAGCATGATGACACTACCGCCATAGCTGTAGTATCAGTCACTCGCTGTTGGTCAATCGGTGAATGGATTGATTGATGATAATGGAACGTTTTTTAGGGGCATCGGGTAGATTTTTTTGGGTGGCAAAAATAAAAATAAAAAAGTCACGGCTTGTAGACTACTTGCAAAAGGGGTGTAAAAAATAACCAAAAATCGAAAAACCAAGCCGAACTAAGTAGTCACTTTGGTTTAATTTAGAAATTTGTTTATTCCAGTTTTAACTTTAGGGATAAGTAGGGGAGAGCAAAAACCGGCCGAACCGAATTTACCGAACCGAATCAAA
>CATIWK010025489.1:0-32074 GCA_949634005.1 Mallotus japonicus | reverse complement strand
AGCCATTGCGGTGTGTAGTATGTGTTATAAAAAAAAAATCTTGCTACATTTATTGACTCGTGTACTAAAACTGTACAGTTATGAATATATTAATTATTAGTCACATGCATACAATGTATGTCTGACATCCTTAACAGGTGTCACATTTTAAAACACTGTTGTCATCATCTCCTGAGCTCCACTTTTTGATATTTGATGGAGAGTTCAAATCACGCCTTCCAGCATCTAAAGAAGCTTCAAATTCCTTCTCATCTAATGATGGTTTTGAGGCTTTTATGGTTGCTGAAGGCCCTTCATTTACATTTCCTTCACTGCACTTAAGAGAAGAGAACACTCCTTGAGAATCATTCCTTGTTCTATCCACCATCTCCATGTCAATGAAATCATTTTCAGTCTTTTCATTTGGCACAGGATCATGATTCTGCTATAAGTTCTTTCCCTTGTCATTTTTCTTTAAACATTTAGAAGTTTTAGCATGCTTGATCTTATGATTTTGAGAAAGTAGTCCATCAAAAACTCTGCTTTTAACCTCTCGTCGTACTACTTCCATAAGATTTAACAAAGGACGAAGATCTGATTTCCTTAATTTCTGTTAATCAGGGAGACGAATCGACGGAGGAGAACACATTCCGATCATTCAAACAAAACATATTAGATTCAGAACAAGCAAAGCGAAAACTAAAAAGAAATGGGGGGAAAAGAAGAAGAAGAAGAAGAGATGACTTACATCAGACGCTTTCCTTCCTAATTAAAGATAAATTAAGAAAAATTTATAAATATTCTCTAAATAAATTTCTATTTTTATGAATTGGGATATCTATTTTATTATTTAATTTTTAAATTTTTTATGTGCACCATTTATTATTTATAATCTAATTAATTTTTTTATTTTTAATTGTTTATCTTCAAAAAATTTTACAAAATTATTTTTCTGAATTTTTGGTTTGAACAACTTTTAAAAGAAAAACATTTAAAAAATAAAAATGAAAAATTATTTTTGAAGCTTAATGTGCTCGTCATTTCTTAATTTAAATTAATAAAATTTCTTTAATTTTAGAAAAATTTATTATTTTATATTCTTAACTTATAAATTAACTATTTAAATATTTCAATTTATTAAAATATAATTTATAAATAAATTTTAATTATTTTAAATATATAAATAATTCCTTTTCAACTAATAAAGATATTATTAGACACTCCAAATAGTATAAAATTATCTATAAATTTCATTTTTTAGTTCTTATAGTTTAATAAGTTAAAATAAAATATTTTAGAAAAGTATTAAATTTAAAAAGTCATGAAAACATAGTATCAAAAAGTTGCTCCATCAAATTTTTGCAAAAATTTTTTTTCTCATGACTACATCACCGTTAATTTGGAAATATAAGTTTTGCTCAACATAATAATAATAATTTGATTCTTTTGCAAGTCCTCCAAAACGGCGGTCTTCCATATTATTAATTATTTAAAATTCGCAATGCTTTTTTTAATTTTACAGTGAATGCTCTTAAAATAATTTTTTTTTTACCATTTAAAATTCAAAAATAAAAAAATCAAGGCTTATTTGTATTTTGGACACCTGATAATATATATATATACACAAAAATTATTTATATCTATATATGAATAAAATAAAATAATAATAGAATTTTTTTGTTCTATCTCACAAGATGACAGTGAAATTTGCATCCAAAGTGATGTTCATTTTGAAGCCCATCGGTCCAAAGCAAAATAGCATTCTGAATTTTTTCGCATAAAGAGTCAAAAGCAACTGCAAATACAATCAATCTCTCATATAACCACAAAGCTTATGATACATAATTTGTTCTTTGCATAACACACCCACCAACCGTTCAAGCCTCTCATACAGGATTTGCATCCCCTTTTTATTGTCATCGCAACACTAATTAAATTGATAAAAAAAAAAACGATACACGTGGCTTAAAGACTAACAAATTTCAAGGAGTTTGCCTTCTCTTGCAGAGTGTCCAGCAAACTGTCGAAGCTCTTCTTGAATGCATCAACTCCTTCAACTTCAAGCTGATTTCCTACAAAACCCCAATCAATTCCCAACTTCTCAAGGGCACTGTAAATTCCTTCAGCTTCAGATACATTCGAATCAATTGTCCTAGCAACACTTCCGTGATCAATAAATGCTTGGAGAGCTTGGTCAGGCATCGTTGAAACCTGCATAAGGTGCAAGTACATAGACAATGTCAGCCGATTGTGACTCGCAATTCAAAACCACAAAAACAAAATAGCTCACCGTGTCAGGTCCAACGAGAGGAGCAACATATAAAGTGTCCGGGTAGGCAGGGTTCTTAACACTGGTCGAAGCCCACAGCAGCCTCTGCTTCTTGGCACCTTTTTTCGCTAAAGCCTCCCATCTTGGACCAGAGAATTTCTTCTGGTACAGCTGGAATGCAAGTGCTGCTTGAGCGACTGCAGCCTAAAACAAACAACATGTACAAAAATTTATGTTTTAAGCTAAATTTTCACACCAAATTGAAATATAAAAATATTGCAATTGAGTTACCTTCCCTCGGAGATCAAGGGCATCAGGGGTCCCAATCTTTTCTAGCATTTTGTCAATCAGAGTGTCCACCCTGCTGACGAAGAAAGAAGCAACACTAGTTACTCTGGAGAGGTCACTCATGCCAGAAGCCTCGAGGCCATCCAAGTAGGCATCAATGACGGCTTCATATCTAGAAAGAGAGAATATAAGCTGTGCATGCAAACAAATGAGAACTGAATGTCAGAATACCGCTCAATAGGAATTATGATTTACGAAGAGAAAATAGAGTGCACCAAAGTTCATGATTGGTATTTCGAACAATGTCTTGGACTGGCAGCCCATTATGATTATTGTACTAGTAGATTCTTGTAACAGACAGAATAGATAATGACCAATCCAATAAAGGATGCACGGAATGAACTTACTGTCACATTGACGCTAATGCCATTTGCAATAACATCCTTGATTGAGGGAATGCATGGAGCAGTGGCAGGAATCTTAATGTACACATTGGGGCGATCAACCACCTTATGGAGCCATTTTGCAGCCTCAACTGTCCCTTTAGTATCATCAGCTAGTCTGGGAGACACTTCAACTGAAACATAACCATCACCACCATCTGTTTGGTCATAGATAGGCTCAAATAGTTTGCATGCATCTTGAATGTCCTTCACCACAAGTTCCCAGTATGCAGTTTCTATGTCTTTTCCTGACTGAACAAGTTCTCTGAACTGATCATTGTAAGCATTTGAGGACGATATTGCTTTCTGGAAAATCTGCAACCACATAATTGAAAAAGCCGATCACATGCCAACTGGTGAAGAAAATAAAAAGGCAATAGAAACTCTAAGTTAAGCTGCAACTTTCTGATTTATTTCAATCTTTCTCTATTTTTATTTATTTAGCAAACTTTCTTGAACTTATTCCTTTGAGAATAATATGTTAGGGGACAAGGGAAATATGAGAAATTACCGCTGGGTTGCTAGTCACACCTCGAACACCACTCTCAATCAAAGGAATGAGATCAGTAACAGGCCGGCAAAGGTTATCATACCATGGACTCTGGCCCTCCTTCTCATAGAGATCGTGAAGAGTTGTTTTCTTTGCAGCGCTACCATTTCCACCGGATTGAGAACACCTGACACTGTAAAAGAGATTGCATTAGAATCCAAATTGTTGAGTGGTAATATTAATATCATCCATTGAAGGAAAGGTTAGGCTAATGTTAAGCGTCAGGTGTTATGAATTGCAAAATATCACAAAACAGACACCGGTTGGATTAACAATCAACAAGGAGAGAATAAAATAAAGCAAAGCGGAAAAGACATGAATCTAACCAGATTTACAGGATCAGAACAACATTAACTAAACTAAACTAAATTAAGATTTTATTGTAAAGTGAAATTGTTTTTTTTTTTTTTTAAAGAA
This sequence comes from Mallotus japonicus, assembly GCA_949634005.1. Lineage (NCBI taxonomy): Eukaryota > Viridiplantae > Streptophyta > Magnoliopsida > Malpighiales > Euphorbiaceae > Mallotus > Mallotus japonicus. Next base: position 28,128 of record CATIWK010025489.1, on the reverse strand, counting down.
AAATGTCAAAACAAGAGAAGAGAGCTCAGATGATCTTTCCATATAAAAGAAAAAAAAAAACAGAGAGAGATGGAGAAAAATAATATACTCACATGAAAGAGGCCCTGAAAGGTTGGATATTAGGAAGGGATAACTTTGCAGCTGTGGCTCTGGAAAGCAAAGCGGTATCCTTATTTGGGAAACCGAGGAAACGCAGAGAAGGAGCGGAAGGTGATTTGGAATTGATAGAAGAAGACGATAAAGAAGAAGAAGAAAGCGTTGGATTTGCAAGCTTCGAAATGGTAGCCATGGTGCGGCGGTCGATCGGAGAAGAAGAAAGGTAGATAGATCGGGATGAAATCAAATAAGAAGAGGAAGTCGGATCGGGGTTGGTGAGGACTACGCTACGATACCAACGATGAAAACTGCGGCTTTTAAAAACAAAATTATATAATTTGACTGCCAACTTATCGGCTGAAGTTTTGGTAGGTTTCATTTTTTTTCTTTTTTTTAACTCACCAACTAATTAACATAACATAAATAAACAAACATACAATTTCATCACATTAATTACTCCTATTTATCTTTTATTGATTTACTTTATAATCAATTGGTGATGATTTAATCCATATTTTATTTAAAAAAATTATACATCAATTGATTTTATTTTTTAAAAACTAATAAAATTTTATCATTTTTAGAGTTAAAAAATAGAAATATATAATCTGATAGTCAAAATATCATGAAACATTTGATTTTTTTTCTTTTTTAATAATAAAAACAGAACACTTAATTTTTTCATTAAATTTGCACTATATTAAAAATTTTATTTCCGAATTTACTTAATAATTATTATTAATGTGAAATAGCTTTATTTTTAATAATTAGAAGGTGAAAAGAGAAAAGGGGCCAAATTCATAGAAAGGGAGGACATATGAAACAGCTTAACATTTTGGAAAAATGGATTGGGGACCTTCAGGTGCACCTATACTATAAGGATTGGAATTAGAATGACAAATCTCAATATTAATGGTTATTGAAAGTTTGGAGGAGGAGGAGGAGCACTACTCTCTACTTGTCATTACATCTGGAAACACAGTTGTTTTGCTTGCACCACTTTATTTATTTATTTATTACAATAATCCTTCCTCTTCTTTTTATTGGAGCACCCAACCCAACCCAACCCAACCCCTTCAGATCACCCTTTAAAGTTTGGTAACATGTTTTTTTTCCCCCTCTTGGAATTAAAGTTTGGTAAGATGTTGAGATATATGTGTTTTACTATGATTTTCACATCAGAGCAGTCGTTAGGTGGCAACTCATTGAGGTAGTAATTAGTAAGGGTGTTGCTGTTAGTCTTCTAATAATTCATCCATATTTTATTATTGAAAATGAAAAAGATTCACGGCCATCAAAGGAATGGAGGCCTTGATACGATAAAATTACTTTTTATTAAAAAAATAAAAATAAAAAAGGGTCAATCTCAAAATAATGGGATTTTGGCTTTTTGGGAAAGGTTGCTTACATGCTATTAGAATTTAGAAATGACCATTGTTGTACCTCAAGGGATGCTCAATCCATTTCTTTGGAGAATTTAATTTCACCACCACTGTTTGCTAAGCCCAAGGCCTTCTTTTCTTTTTAGAAAATGGGCCTTTCTTTTATTTATTTGCCATCCCATCCGCTTTACTATATCAGTACTTTCTGTGAAATATCATTCATTTGTCCATGTAGAATCATCACCATTTTTTGTCTCTTTTAACATTTCTTTTATATTCATAAATTTTTACAGTATTTCCTAGCATGTTCATGTTTTTTTTTTTTCACAGTTTGGTCATTCATTCGAATTCCCAAAAGTTTAGACCAACCTCCTGCTGCTACCACCTGAGTGGATTGCTTCATTTTAGCTTAGGATATGAGACCACTTCAAAGAAATTACAGAACTCATGTGTCCAACAAATATTTTACAGCCCTTCTGGCCCAACATCTAACCCTCGCAGCAGATGTCACTTTTTATTAAGATTTCAATCTATACGCATCGAAATGTGGCGTGTAAGTTTATCATTGCAGCTGAAACTACCAGTTGATTTCCTCGAGCCTAGATGTGAAGAGCAAGAAACATTGAAACTGACACCAAAACCACAACAATTGCTGCCAAATGGGGCAACAGAAGATGTATATGGTGCATCCATCGTGTATTGAAATCCTCAGTTGTACAAGCATGAAGCATCTACATGAGTACAAGAACAAAATTTACCAAGGCTTCAAGTCCTTTACTGGTCCTGCTGTCCAATTCAAGACCTTTTCTTCTGGCTTCAGGAAAATGCTACTGTCGTGTGGCAATTTACGAGCCAGACCATTCAATATTTGGTGGAAAGCATCTCCGGATTGTGCAGGTTGTGGGAAGAGCATGGCTCTTTTCATCGAAGGATTTGCGAGAAGCCTCTGCTTCCTTAAAATCACTTGTGTTGGTATAGACGTAAGGATGGTATCCAAGTTGGGGACATCTTCTTCTGCCACAAACACTCCTATTTCCTCCCATGGTATAGCATCAGCAAAGGGTAAAACAATGTCGTCTGCTATGATGACAGGAATGCAGCCAAAAACCACCGCTTCCACTAATCTCGGACTCCATGGGGCCCAGCCAAGAGGGCATAAGCAGAATATAGCTCGCTGCATGTCTTCATAATATGTAGTTGGATGTTCTGTCGAGATGTCAAACAAAGGATTGTTCTTGAAATTCTCCCAAACAGCTGCTCTTGCACCTCTGTCGGTTCCACAGAAATGTTAGAAATTAAATGCGAAGGAATTGAAGAAGCAGGTTAGTTTAGGCCTAATCCGATTCACCCTGTTCAAATGAGCATACCTCGCGTAGTAACCACCTTCTGGATCATTGTTCACATCATAAAACAATCCACGAAAGTAGACAAAGATGGACCGTGGAGTTTCTGGGGGAATCTGGCGGGCTTGCATCTTTTGAGGGGGAGCATATGGAGGAATTGTAATTGAACCTTCATTCAAGCACACATGATTCCTCTGTCCAAAAGTTTGAACTAAAGTGGCACGCTGGAGTAATGGAAAAATCCCCCGTTCAATTGCTTTCTCTTCCTGCAATGCATTATTTGAGTAAGCACAAATTTTTTAACAATGCAACTGATTGCCAGAGAAAATTCTGTTGCTACTTGGTGCAATTAAATGATTAAAAAAAAAAATCACATAGCAATTAATTGATTTAAAAGAAGGAAATGTCAGATATGAGAAAAGGCCGTTGCTGCAAGTAATTTTGATCTGATAATTGTGTAATGTGGCATCATGGTATGAAGTCACTTGCTCCAACTATATATGCATAGGATGAGATCATACCTGATAGTGGAAACAGGCTCCAAAGTCATGGGGCACAACAAAGAAGTGATCAGCCCCTTCTGTGCGATTCCAATAAGGCCAATTGGCAGAGATAAGCTGTATTGCACTTCTCATCATCCGTGGAGATTTGAAGGGCAAGGGCAAGCCGGTAGGTGTGAGGTCACAAGTGGTATATATTGGGGTGTAAAACCAATCTGCTTCATCAGGATTAAGGGTTCGAACAGGACTGGATAAGAGAAACCTGTGCATGAAGATCTCAGCAGCGAACATATGGGTGAGACATCTCGGGTCCTTCTGCAGAAGTTTCTTGTTATATTTGCTTGGGAGCTCATACACATAAACTTTCAACCTTCCAACTGGATCATCTTCCAACACATCACCAGCACTTCCTGCGTTATTGAAACCGAAAAAGCACTATTGAGTTTCTTGAAATGGAATTGCTATCCACAAGGAGAGAAAACAAAACAGCTCATACAAGGATAGAGATACCAATGGCCCGTGTAGGCCATCCCAGAAACAAAGAGAATGCTAGCTCTCGTACAATTTTTAGAATGCAGATTCATGGTCCATAAATCCTTAATGATACAAGAATATTCTTGCAACAATGGCCTTCTAAGTAATGTAAAACCATGTACATTACATATGAGATTTAGCTACTAGTCTTCACCTCACCTCAAATAGCTGATAATACTACAATTAAGTATCGAAGAAAGCAAATCAAAGTGTGAAAACTTGTAATACAGGTTTAAGGGCATTTAGTTTAATTGCAAGCCAGTTGCACACTACTAGGCATCGGGTGTGATTGCAAAATTAAAATTAACTTGGCAATTAATACAATAATATGGAGTATAATGATCCAAAGTTAAGGAAAAACAAGCATTAAACTAAAAGAATAAACCTGAAATTCTCTCTGTGCGTGGTCTGTTATCAGAAAAAAGTGGATCAATGAAGCCAGAAACAAGCAGCAGAATAAAGAAGAAGCTGCAAGAAGATGCGGTCATCTTGTTTGGCCCCTCAACCCTCGACTGAAAACCGAAATGGGTGGGAAGGATCGGTCCAGAAGAGAAAGAAAATGCATTATTTAAGAAGAGAAGAGAAGAGAAGAGTGTGTATTGTATTGTATTTTGGTTGGGATGTCGTAAAAGAAGTAGTTGAGGTTGAGAAGTTAACTTAGAAAGTAGGTAATGGTAATGCGGAGTGAGCAAATTAAAGAAAAAAATGGAGATTTGAAAAGGAAATCAAACAAACAGAGAAGAAATTTGCTTCAAGAAACAGAGAAAGAAGTTGCATTAATTTTTTTCATGCAAAAACCAAAAAAAAAAAAAAAATGCAGCAGCAGCAAACAATTACAAATTTACAATTACAGAAGGTCAGGAACGTTACTTTGAAATGAAAAATGTGGTAATGGCAATGGTAATGTGGGTTAAGTGAAAGGTGTGTTTGCTTTGCCAGTTTGATGACACGTCCATCTCACTTCATTTCCTTTCCCATTAACAAACACTTTACAAAATTATAATTAAAAATGTTTCCTTTGTCTTTCTCAAGCTTCTACTGCCCACTTATATCATGCGCCCTGCTCCATCTACATTCTTTCATCATTTTTTTAGTGGGATTTCAGATTTTAGAGTTAACAATTTTAAAGCAGTTTTAGACCGGCCAGATAGTTGTTAAGTAATAATTTTTTTTAAAGACATTTTGCCATGTAAAATTTAAATTATGTTGTCTAAGATTTAACACAAGAAAACTACCTCTATTATATCATTCATGAATATTTAAATCATACTAATATTTTATTTTTCTATTTATCTATGAATTCAAAGATATCAGAAACATTTTACTCATATCATTTGAGTAAAATCACAAGAATAATTACTCAATACAATGGATCTATTAAAGGTGAAATAAAAAAAAAATTCTTTAATAAAACATCAGAATCAGAATTATATTCTAATAAAATAATAATTTTTAGTAATATATAAACTTCAACATAACTGTGTTCAAAAAACTTCAACATAACTAATAATTAGTATTTTTATTTAAATATCACACAATATTATAAACAAATTTCAAATTACAATAACATTTTATTTATTTAATAAAAATTAATTTTGTGATTAATTTTTTAAATGTGTTAAAATTACATGTAGGAGGCTGGTAAATTGGATCAAAATGGGAACTTATATTATTAATTACTAATAAGACACGATGGCTCCTCTCACCGCCCCCCTGCATCCGTCATTCAATCCCTTTCGCTTCGGTATTAAATCAAACAAAATATTCACAAAAATTTATACATTTTTTTTAAAGAAAAAGGAGGTTGAACGATGAAAAATTGATAAGGCATAGTTGTTGAATAGTAATACTACATATGTACAATAGCTGGTTATAATGGAAAATAATGTGGAAATAGGTATGTGAATTCCATGTTGTATGGAGAAGAAGGGCGGTAGTTGGTCCATGGTGGCACATATTATCCCATTTTCATCGCATTTCTTCGTCATATTTAACAAAAACAAGGAGCTTTGAAATTGCATGCGATTTTTGTTCTAGGTGTCGAAGTTGAATAGACAAACATAAATAGCCACTTCACAGAGGCTTAGGTCAAAGGAAAATGAAAAAAAACTCCAGAAAAGTCTAAGTCACACCTCCTCTTCTCAATAAACCTCATTCAATTCAATTCCCTACGTTAGCCTCTTACTTTTCATCTACTCTAGAATCAAATTTGTAACCTTTACCTCAAGAGTTGCATATGTTTTTATATGATACTCTTATATCCGGTTATTATAAAAATATTCACTAATTTAATATTTAAATTAAATAAATTTATAAAATAAATAAAATTCTTTTTGCTTCTGTTTTAGCTCAAAAGTTGCATATGTTATTTTACAACCATTTCATTACTTTAATAATTTCTTTTAGTTACCGATAATTGTTAGGATCAGCTAATAAAAAGTTATTCTCATTTTTACCATTTTTCTGATCTTATTCAATGTAATCGGATTAATTAAAATTTAGTGAATTTAAATACAGATGGCTTAAATCTAAAAAAATATATTTTTTTATTTTAGTATGGTAAGAATATATTAGACTTAATTGGATTCTTATTGCTTTTTTCTAAAAAAAAAAAAAAAACCATTAACATATCTTCTCTTATTTGTGTAGATGAATATTGTCCGGATGAGTTTAAGCAGGTTATGTGGCAGAGAAAAGGAGGTTGAGTTGCTTTAAAATCTGGAAGAAACATTAATATGGAGAAAGAAAATTGTGGCATGCATGAAACATGAATCACCAACTCCTAACCTTCCTTTCTTCTGATAGATGATATTTGCTTGCTGTAGGCCAGCTGCATTTACTGATAACACCTTTGTCTTTATGACTTCCTAACACTCTGTGGTCGACGTTACCTCAATTTCATTTTCAGAAACCTAATAACCACATATATATCGGAATTAATCAATTTTTTTTTTTTTTAATCAGGGAGGTGGAGGAAAGGGGTATCTGAACCCTTTACCTCTAAACGGAGCCGATCCTTGTGACTAAAACTAGACAGTCCTAAACAGGTAACTCAACATTTGTCTCTAGGATTTGAACTCATCACCTCAAGGGTTATGGGTACCCCTAACCACATGAATCAAATTTTTTCACAATCGCAATTTTAATGAGTATTGATAATTCATCCCGCGCATTAAGGTTAAGTTATGTAGTTGGAAGTTGTATCCAGCACATTAAGATTAAGTTAAGCTTTTATTTTTGTTGTCACATGGGGAACATGGTTGCCACACAATACAATCCTTGCATTTTGTTTAATCAAAGATTAAACAACAATGCCTTTTTATTATTATCAATATGAGATTATATAATTTGAGTATTACCAGACTGCAGCCTAATCCGTTTACAACGGATGGTAAAATATCTTTTTATAAGATCAAAGTATGAAGGTAGGATTCAATCCTCCAATCTGTCCAACATTCTCATTTCAAATCAAGAGATTTAATGTAGGCTCCATAATTAGAAACAATCTTCCTTTTTTAAATCAAACAAAATTAAATTTAGTGTAGAATTTCAAATCTACAAATTTTGAAGAGAAATTGCTATTGCATATCTACCTCAATGACTAAATGACTGTTATCCTATTTAAACTTGGTTGTTAAATGAACAAATATATGTATGTCGCTGAGTCGGCCCATTTAGTCCTACTCCTTCCAAGAGGCCTTTTCTCTTATATTTTCCGTCTCTTTCATTAAATTCACCGCTACAATCTTCTCAATTTTTTTGTTTCTGTTCATTGATTTGATGAACAATTGAGCAACAAAGATTGATTGCTAACTGGAACAAGTTTCAAACATGGCATCACATGTTCATAATGATAATAATAATAATAACAATAATAATCACGACGAGATTAATGGAGATGGAGGATATGATAATGAGATAGAGCAACGAAAAGTCCATATTATGAGAGTCCATGTCGAAAGAGAAGATCCCTGTGCCAAGGTTCCTCCTTTCCCCTTCCTTTCTTTTCTTTTTTCTATTAGTGTTACTGGGTTCAACTGATTTTCTCCCAATTAATTCGCTCGCAGTTTTATTATTATTATTATTTTCATTTACATGTTATTATACTGTCGCTGTTCATATATAGCTATTGAATTGTTTTGCTCCCTTACCCGTTTATGTTTCTAAATTTTGCTGTTTTTTGGTTTTACGAATTTCTATTCCTCTTGTTATCCACCTCCTTTTCTTTTATTTCCTGCAATCGCGCTGACTCTTCAGATTACTGAGCTTTTGCATCATGTATGTATGATATTAATGTGCCTGCAGCTTAATCATTTCATTTCGATTCAAACTTAGCAGATTACTCAACAAGTATCTCAATTTTGATTTTTTAGTCAAAAAGAGTTGGTGAAGGATGGAGTTGTTCAGAAAGTGCAAGATGGCGATTGCACCTAACAGAAGTTGTTTTGACTTTTATGACAGAAAATGTTTCCGATTTTTAGCTTTATTTTTGCCGTCATATTTGTCAAACTGGAAAATGAAACAATAAAGATCTCAACTTTCAGCTTGCATTTGATTACCCACTTCATGTTTGTCGTCTGAGTGCACATATTTCTGTACCAATTTTAATTTCAGGAAGTAGATGATTTGATGATCAGAAGATTTTTGCGTGCTCGTGAGCATGACATCGAGAAAGCTTCTGCCTTATTTCTCAAGTATTTAAGCTGGAGGAGATCATTTGTCCCCGATGGCCTTATATCTCCATCAGAAATTCCAAATGAACTTGCCCAAAACAAGTTGTTCATGCAAGGTGTTGACAAGAAGAATCACCCCATTGTGGTTGTTTTTGGTGCCAAACATAAGCCCTATAAAGGACACCTGGAAGAGTTCAAGCGTGAGTTATTAATGTTGGGAGTTAGAGCTGAACTGTTTTAGTTGAAATAACTTTGATCTGACACAACTATGTTTCCTTTTTTTTAAAAAAAAATTGCAGGTTTTGTGGTCTTCACCCTCGACAGAATATGTGCCAGGTAACTCTTATCTGTTTTGACTATTATGACATTATATGATTAGCTGATGCATCCCTGCAAAAAAAAATTTGACCATGTGAATTAACCAGCTGGATGTTTATTTTCTATGAATGTATCCTACATCACACATTCTCTGATGCTACGAAACCTGATGAATCAAGTTTTTATGTAATCTCTTGCTGCTATTGTTGCAGGATGCCAACTGGACAGGAAAAGTTTGTGGCCATTGCGGATATTGGAGGATGGGGATACACAAACAGTGATATCCGTGGATATGTAGCAGCTTTATCAATACTTCAGGTTTTATATTGCAGACAGCGCACCATTCCTTACAATCATTACATTTGCAACTGTATCTTTTGCATGCTAATATATTAACTAATGAGATATTCAAGGTAGCAGACTGCATGTTCATCAGAGCAATTGGTAATGTGAATGTTTCTGTGGCAGGACTGTTATCCAGAGAGGTTAGCCAAATTGTTTATAGTCCATGTGCCTTACATATTCATGACTGCATGGAAGGTCATTTACCCATTCATTGACAGCAAAACCAAAAAGAAGGTATTAAATGTTATTCTGTGCAAGGAATATACTTTCCTTTTTATAAAAATTTTTGGAAGACTTGACTCTAACAAGATTATATGGCTGTTTGTGAATTATAAATTCATAATATAGTTAAGAGCTTTCATTCGAGCCATGAATTAACTGTTCTAGTAAGTTTGGATGACAATGTCTAAATATTAATAAAGAATGATCCAGAAAACAAAGTTGAAACAAATTAAAATATATATCTTAAGATGCACCATTATCTTAAGCCTTAAATGCTGCAAATTTCAAAATTTTTGATGTTTTAGTATAGGTTGTTGAAGATCGAAATAGTCTGCAGTGAACTAACCTTAATACATATTTGTGCATGTTTGCAGATAACTTTTGTAGAGAACAAAAAATTGACTTCTACACTGCTAGCGGACATCGATGAGAGCCAGCTCCCTGATGTATATGGAGGCAAACTATCACTAGTTCCTATACAGGACAGTTAAGAAGTTAGACTTGCAGCATATTGGAAAATGAAAATGAAAACTTGCTGCGCTGCCATTGTCCAGCTGCCAGACATTACAGCAGCGCCAGCTGCCTAGCCCATACCTGCATTTTCTTCTTCTATTAGCTCTGTTAAGGATTTGTGGTCTTTGAAGTTTCAACCAAACCACAACTATATTGAATTATTTATGTATTCATTGTTCAAGACGCTCTATGGAGTTATTTGCCCCGTTATAAAAGGGGCCTCCAGAAATGATGATTCAATGTCTTTTTCTTGCTTAATGTCGGTGCAGAAATAGGATTGAAATGATATTTTTGTAAAAATGAGAATCCTACCTTTGATGCTTATCTTTCTCAATATACATTTTTGGAAAATACCGTATGCAGTTTGCCAAAGAAACATAAAAATGAGGCATCAAGAAATAAAGACAGCATTTTGCACACAAAACCGCTACATGTAAAACCAAGTAATCATCCAAGTTTATCATTAGCCAAATGGCAGAAATGAGTTAAAGTAGGACTCAGGTAGAGAATATTATGTCACAAAAATTTCTATTTAAAAAAATCACCTAAAAAGGATTGTTTATAAATAAGTTTAAGAAAATAAAACATACATAGACACAGCAGATAACCATGGGTGACCGCAGAAATCTTCAACAAGGAATTAATGAAGACAGAGCAACATGGACAGGTATTGATCTTGATACAATGAAGTCCATATAATTAATTAAGCTGCAAATAGTTAACAAATATCCAGGTGTATTATTTCCAATTCCGTAACCCCATCAAGTAATGGCAGGGATATATTATCCAAATTGAAAGAGCATTAAGCAAAAAACCAATAGAAAAATGAAGTAGATTTGCAAAACTGTCATCTGTGTTTCTCAGGTGTAGGGGGAGAATGTTCCCAGGTGGAGGGGGAGAATGGCTATTTATGACATCACAAGACAACCTAAAATTCCGAAGAGAATTGCAGGCTGAAATTCTCACCCAATCAGCAACTTGTTTTCTTCCAAGAAGCTGTATGTGGGAACCTCTAAATTAAAAGGTGCTGGCCCCTTGCGTATCCTTCCAGAGATGTCATAGTGTGAGCCGTGGCATGGGCAAAACCAACCACCAAAGTCACCAGCATTGGGTAATGGGATGCACCCCAAGTGGGTGCAGACACCAACCACCACGAGCCATTCTGGATTCTTAACCCTGGCAGCGTCCTCCTGAGGATCACGAAGGGATGCAACATCAACGCTGTTAGCCAGTTTAATATCCTCTTCAGTTCGTCTCCGTATGAAAACTGGCTTCCCACGCCACTTGACCGTAACAGTGGTCCCAGAATCGATGCTGGAGAGGTCTACCTCAAGGGATGCAAGGGCAAGGACATCTTTACTGGCAGACATGCTCAGAACTAACTTGAGGACCAGAAGACGAATTAAGGAGGCATACACAAACCTCCCACCAGTTAAGACAAAGTAGGCAAAGGCACGCTTGCTGGGGTCACCAGGAGGAAAACGCTCGTGATTGTGCTCATCATAGACAATTTTTGAAGAAGGATTCTTCACGGCTGCAACAGTTGCTGGGAGATCAGAGATCATACCCAGATCATGTCCTGGTGCAAGGGCTTCAGATGAAAACCCTGGAAGAAATAATCAACAATTTGCAAATTTGTTACACAGCAGCCCAACCTCAGGAAAAATTTTCAATAAAAAGATACATAATAAGGACAGCTAGCTTGTCCATCTCTGCTACCACAACAAAAGTGCAGGTAAAAAATCTGAGAAAGGAATAAGCAGAAAACATTCCAAAGTCTGCAGCATTCTGCATAATCTGTATCTCCAGATAAAATTGGTTAGTAGTCCTAACATAAGATATATAAAAAGGTCATAATGAAGAGAAAAAAGAAGTGAAAAGACCCTAAAATGATCAAAATGCTTTTGCTTGCAAAACAACAAAATCATCCTAAAATATTATGCTAGATAGCAGAGCAGTCCACTAAAAAGAACAAACAAGGGAAACATAGATGAGAAGATAGCAGCCGTATCTGTGCTGTGGTGTACGTGGTTTCCTTAGACAAACAGCTGTGACCTGGATATGGAATGCTTTATATTATGGAATATAAAACAGTGAATTCAGCTAGCCCTAAACTAATGCTGCAGTTTCTTGTTTAGGAGAAGAGGCAAAGATCATTACAAAGAGGCCAAAATATTCAGGGTCAAACGTTTAACTTTTAAATTAAAATCCATTAATGAATTGTTGAGTGAACCAACCATTTGGTTCAAGAGCATTGAAGAAAAAGGAAAAAAGAAAGGCATTTGAATTCTGAAGGCAGAGGCCTTAGCAATTCGTATGAAGATAAGCTCAGATCCAAAACAGAAATGCATAAAAAGAAAAGCTTCAATCTATTTATCTCTCCCAATACAGAAGAGAGATTATTAAATAGATATGCAGAAAAAGCCGGCACTTGCAATTATCCAATGCAGGAGCAAAAAGAATCATAAAGCATGAAAAAAAAAAAAACACATACACAAAAAGAAGTGAACAAGCAGACGCAATGAAAGAAAAAGCTAAAAAGAAGAAGAAGCAAACCTCTGATTAGATGAGGATAGAAGAAGACGTGATGGGGAGAGAGGATGGTGGATCTGGAAGAGGGAGAGTCATCGCTACCGAGAGGATGAGGATGAGATTGATTGAGGAAGGCGGCTGCTTGAGATGAAGATGATCTCCAAAGGATGGACGACGACGACAACCTTCTCCCTGCAACCCTCAGCATCTTCCTATCGTCGACCGCTTTTCTTTCTTCCCCTTTTCTTTTTATGCAACTCACAATTAGCAGATGGATTCTTTTTTATTTTTTTCTCTGAGACGCAGCCTCCCTAGTCGCTTCCCTTCTGTTCCGTGCGTTGAATTTAATTTCCGCTAATCAACCCAGCCCAGGCGTCCTACAAAATACACAACAAATCTACTTTTCTCATTTTTATTAAACGACGTCGTTCTATTGTTGCCCAAACATGTTTTTGCCTTTTCATTTTTTTTTTCTATTTTTAACTTCTTACAAACCTCAGTCCTGACCTTGATTATTATTATTTTTTATTTTTATTGTCCTTTTAATGATGGTGTTCTACTTGGAAAAAAGTCAGTTGCATTCTAATTCAAGCGGCACACAATAAACCTCCATTTTCATCCATGATCACTCTTATGTATTACATACAAGTCTTATGTATTACATACAAGTCCCTACACAGAGTTTCCAAATATCTTCTCATGATTTTTGTTCAACAAAAAGAAAAACACAAACAAAAATGTTGAAGAAGATGAGCCCATCATCATAAATAAATATCAGTATAGCTTTCCAACTTCTGCTGCCCAGCATATCATCTACTTGGCTATTGAGCCATGCTCAAAGTTAAATGAGAAAAAAATAAGGCAGTAACCTTAATGGAACACTCTCGCAGTATGAAATTCAGCGCGACATTCAGAAAAAAGAAGATTAAACTGCCAGTTACAGCATTCTACAGAGATATGCTTTCAATTATTCGGTCTCAAACCCAGCTAGTAGAATGTAGAAAAACCTTTTTTATAATAGGAGGTAGCAAAATACAGATAGAAGCTAGATTTTTCTGTAGTTCATTTCTTCTGCTCAACCAACCAGTGTGAGGATTTTGCAGTGTAACCTATATAGTCTCAACATTGTCATTGCCCAAAATTCAGTCTTCTGTGGAACCAGAGGAGTGATGAGGGAAAGTTGACCACACATCATTCCATGTCTGCAGCCCATCAGTCACAGACCTCACAACTGATGCTGCTTCTTCCACGCTAACACGGACTTGATCCTTGCTATCCCTCTCCCTAATTGTCACAGAAGATGTCGAATCAACAGTTATCGCAAACGGTACACCCAGTTCATCTGTCCTTGCATATCGCTTGCCAATTGAAGTACCTGCAGACATAGTTACAAAAACATTGAATACAAAGTTCATCAGTCAGAAGACTTCCTAACACACCACTAAAGCAATGCATCAAATTAACAGTTCCCAACATCATGATAAAAAAAAACAAAGTAGAGGTGGTTGGTGGGAGCATTATAAGTTACATACATGCTCTAATAAAACATGCCAAACCTTATATCAATTTCTGCCTAAAACTATAATCAGCCTGCCAACAGCTACCGCCAAGATAATTTATTTCAGTCACTTACCTGTAATATCAATCTTATGTGAAATTCCAGCAGCAGTCAGCGACCTGGAAATGACTTTGGCAACCTCCTCATACTGTTGATTCTGAACGAGTGGGAAAACAGTACATTTTATAGGTGCCACAATAGGAGGAAAGCGGAAAACATTCAATTGTTCATCCCCAGCTTTACTAGGCCTCATGTAGAAAGAATGCTCAAAGAGACAATATATAATCCGACCAATGCCAAAAGATGGCTCAATCACTGATGGTGTGAAAACTCGCTGGTGTTCCTTCTTCTTCTCCTTTGAAATTGCAACCATGTTCTTCTTAATGGTCACATTTTTCTCAAGAGTGCATACATAAAACTCTACTTCTCCTTTGGTTTCCAGAGAGGCCTTCATTTCCATGGCCTCTTTTTCATTCATTGCCTAACACAGAAAGAATATTACAATCAAACTTCTGTACTCAGTCTCTCAGAGTTACAGGCCCATGAAAAAAATATTCCATTTTTACCTCCAATGCTTCAACCACCATTCTTTGGTTTCCCTTAAATGCAAGGCCTAGCTCTTTCTTCACTGGAGCTATGACCAGTTTCTGAAATAATACGTATAAGTTAACCAGTGATAGTCAATCATAAACGTTTGTAATCTAAGCAAATTATATTCATTGTGGAACAATTTACAAAACATAGCAAATGAGAGCAACATGAAGCACTACCTCCACTTCCCTAGGTTCTGAAAACTTTTCATGTGCCACGAGAGGGACTCCACTTTTCTCCTGTAAACACAATAAACAATCCTCAACAAGTGTGCTCCATTTCCATGTTCGACAGGGATAACATCTAATTTCTTCAAATTATAGAATTCTTTCTATATCTTGGTGATATAAATATTATGCATGTGATACAGGAAAAGTTTGACATGTCACAAACTCACAATACAGAATAAGCATTCTAGCAAATCTTTAACAACTAAGAGTTCATAGTATATACATTCCCAGCCAAATCCAATTGACCTCAGAAGTAAAAGGATGCAAAATCCAATTTTCTTAGTATTTCTTCATGTTCATATATCGGATAGGTCCTCACCGTGTGAGCATGCAAATCATATGCAGATCTATCAGCAATACCAACACACTCAATCCAACCATAGGAACACTCAATCTCAGCATCCCAACAGTCCGCAGCATAGTGGGCCATTTCATTTGCAAGATGCTGTCGAAATCGCAATCGTTCTCTGTCTATGCCAAGATGGGTTAGAAAGAGATAAACTCTCCCAATGAAGTAGCCAAGAGTTTCATTGTTGACAATTCCCTGAATATCAATAGATCACAGCATCAGTACAAAGAGAAGATCTATAAAAAAAATGCAAATTAAAAATTTTTTGTGATCCAAACTAACCTTTGAAACAGCTTCACCAAGCCGAATTTGCTTAGCAGATCCACCAGACATTTGTTCTTCCCTTCGGAACATCAAAAACTCCAGATCTGCAACTTCATTGTATTTTGGATGAGATTTGTCTTCCGGATCAACAAAGTGCTCAATCTCTGCTAATGTGAATTCACGCACTCTCAGAAGGCCTTGGCGAGGGGATATCTATGCATATGTAAAAGGAAAATAATAAGTCAATTTTCTCTACCACATTAAAAGGCATAGCTTACACTCTGAACACTGATAGCCCAAGGGGATGTTGCAGAATAATCTTCAACACCACATAAAAACTGCCATTATTTTTTCTGAAAAAAAAAAAAGAAGGAAAAATTTCACATGTACAAAAAAGCAGTTTGACAAATTCTAAAGTTTAAAAGAAAACCTCATTTCTGAAGGCCTGACCAATTTGGGCAGCAGCAAAAGGGAGTTTGTTCCCATTGTAGTAGTACAAGTCCTTGAAATTTACAAAGATGCCCTGTGCTGTTTCAGGACGCATATAACTGCAGCAGATAAAACACTAGATGACTTCAGCACCAAAAAGGAACAAAGATTGCATGCTGTTGAAACACTGCCAATATCATAATATGGAGCCCCATCTCACAGCACGTTGCCACTGAAAATGAAAACATTAAAAATTGCACTCACCCAGGGCTCAAACCAGAAGGGCCAATTGATGTTTGAAACATCAAGTTGAATGGATAAGGATCAGAAAGAGGATTCTTTGTATCTGGAGCTGTAATACCATACTCCTTGATCTTTACACCAAGCTCCTCAGCAGAGAGATCATCCAAGACTGCAAGTATATGTTTCAGTTCTGAAGCCTTTTCTGCAGTGATGCTAAGATCCTTCTGAAGCTTCTCATTACAGAAATCTTTCAGTAAGTGATCAGCCCGGTAGCAGGTGCCAGTTTTCTCATCCTTAACCATCAAGTCTGTGAACTTATCCACATGGCCAGATGCTTTCAGGACAATTTCAGGGGTCACACAGGGGCAATCAACCTCCAGCATATTCTCCTCCAGAACAAAATGCTGCAAAACAAAGATTAATTAAAGTATGATTCGCTGAAGAGGCAAACCAAGTAGCAACACCAATGACAAAGCATTCAGAAATCACAATGGCCAGTTCATTTTGAACATAATACACAATATCTTATCTGGAAAATCAAGCACTAGCTTGTATAATTTTCAGAAAATGTGTGTATGGAAAGCCTAAAAAATGCAAGCGTTCAATTCAATTGAATTATGTATAGAAAATTCTCACGTTAGCCAGTTGCTAAAAACTAAATCTTTTGGCATTTTCGAAGAAATGAAATCATGCTAAAAATGGAATGATTTCGCAAGAATTGAATTCAATTACGCGATCTATTCCAAACACCCTTCCCATGATCAAAACAAATCAGCGCGATGAGGTAGGGACAAGCATACCTGGCGCCAACAGGCAAGAACATTGGACTTAACGGCGCAACCAGGAGGACCGAAATCATAAAGCCCAGCGACACCTCTATAAATCTTGAATGATGGAATGTAAAACAAGCGCCGCTCCAAAGTGTTCACCACAGCTTGACGAAAGGCTTCCCTGTTGAAGGAGCTATCAAGACCATTTCCACTAACGGCAGCTTGTAGCTGCTTCTCGATCGAAGATTTCTCCAGCTTTAAGGCGTTAAGAGCTTCAATTGCAGCGTCGATTTCGGCCTTAGCCGCTTTAGAGGCTTTAAGTGCACGGAGTGCATTCCCTTGGGCTTCGACGGCGGATAATTTCTCCGCTAGGGCTCTACGCAGAGAATTTTCAGCTGTTGTGGCCATTGGTTGGAAGTGTCGAAATAGATGTCGCGAAAGCAAATGGTGGCCAATGGAACTTGATGAGGCAATGAGGGTAGAAAAAATACGCATGCGACGTCTTTGCAACTGTAGTGCGTTTGGCACTAGGGTTTAATGGGGTCGTTAGTGGTTTTAGATGGGCCGGTTAACTGGGACCAATGCCAACTGCGTCTATCCGGAATCCCGATTGCTTTAACCCGAAGCCGAATAATAATTTTATGATTTATATAAGGCCAAATGCATAGTTTCACCCCTGAACTTTATATAATTAACCTCTCACATTTTTCAACTTTTATTATTTTTTATACAACCTTTAAATTTTTATTTTAAACCTATTTAACTCCCTACAATGCAAAAAATCAGCATATTTTGTAAATTAATGTTGATATAGATATAAAAGAAACTTATGTAGACTAAAATGATGCTTAACTTAAAGAGATAATATAATTAAAAATGAATTTTTCTTAACTTTTTATATTAGTTTTAATTTTATTTTTATAGTTTTGAAGGTAGTTTTTAGCATTTTACATGTTTTAAATCATTTAAAATCAAGTGCTTGTCTATTTACATATTGTATGAGTTAAATATAATTGAAAAGTATAAATTTAATGGTGAAAAAGGTTCAAAATAATAATTTAAAGGTTAAATAGAAAACAATAAAATTTGAGAGGTAATAGAGACTAATCGTATAAAGTTCAAGGGTGAAATTATGCATTCAGCTATTTATATAATGATATTCTTAGAAAATGATATGAGCGGTCCGAACTTTCACCAGTTTGGATTTAGTTAGTTTATAATTGAACCAATTTTACTATTTTTTAGTGTTTATAAGTTGTTTATGAGTTTAAACGAGTCTAAAAACTTACACACTATAAATTAAAAATATATATTAAAAATTTGAAACAAATCATTTACTAAAAAAATTATAATTTTATTTTTAAAATATATTTTATAATAAAAGTTTATATATTATATATCTATAATCAAATTATTAAACACTAAAATTATGAGTCGGTTTGTGAGCTTCTATTGTTCTCGAGTTTTACGAGTCAAGTTTTGCATGGTTTGAACTCGACTTATTTATTAAATGAATTCCAATATGCGAGTTCAAACGAACTTTTATCGAGTCAAACACTAAATTGTTTACAAACAGTTCGGTTCATTTACTACAAGATACACATTATTTATTTATATACAGAAAGAAATTAAATATATATTTATTATTAGGCTAAAAGTACAAATTGAATCCTCAATTTTGTGGCCAAATATTGGATTGAATCGTCTTTTGCCTTCTCCCATGTGAAACTTTATAGGTTAAATTTGGCCCAAATAACACCCTATCTTAATAGAAGTGCTAACTGACGTTAAAAGACAATGAGCTGGCATTTTTTGGGATAAGTATGTATTAGGAAATAGAAATTTTGAAACAAATTACAATTATTTTTAAAAAAAAAATCATATAAGTAAAATATCAAATCAAAATTCATTGAAATGTAAAAATAATATTGCAATTAACGCCACATTAAATTTAACTTTATGATTTCAAGTACTTCATATAAATACTTATATATCATTAGATTTTCTTATCATTTTCTTTTTAGTCTTCTCTTATTAGAAATATTAGTTATCAAATTGTAAATCAGCAATTTAACCATATAATTTTGTTTAGTTCATTAGTTGTTTTATAGATCGTTCCTTTTTTAAAAAAATTGATGTATTTGAGATAAATTTTTTAATAGATTATCAGGTATATCATATTCAATTGCTAATCTAGCAAATCTAAAGGTAAAATTTTGAAAAAAATTTATAATTTATGAGTTTATCAAATTTGTAGTGAATTATTTTTCATCTTTTCATATCTAATATATATAAAAATTAAATTTCAGGCGGAGTGGCTGTATTATAGGGTGGTGGTGATTTGTTGCTTGCTGGAGTAGCTACCCTTCGGTAATTCTCACATTGGGTATATGAAGATTTTTTTAAAAAAAATTTGCAATATTTTCATAGATTTGTTTGGAGACTTCATAATAATGATTGGTAAGTAAATTATTTGCAAGTGAAAAGGGTAGGTATTTGTTGTTTGTTGTTTGATGAAATGAAAAATGGTCCGTGAGTTGGGCAATTAATGGTGTAATGGGCTGTGCATAATTGCTATAAAACAACAATATCATAAGCTCATTTTGTACATTAGTGACTATTACCAACCAGCAACAAAATCCAACATTGGATACCACACACCCACACCCACACCCTCTTCTCCAGATTTTTTTCCTTTTATAGCATTCAATAATAAGAGGGAAAAAAACTTTGAAAATAAAAAAACCCATACCGAACCCATTGTTTTTAATCTTATATTATAAGCACCTTCATTGACCAACCAAAAACGACATTGAAAAAACACAGACCGAAAACACCACTTCTGCTAACTAATCCTTCCTGCGTATCCCTCGCTTCCTTCATGGCACAGATTGGCGACCTTCCCTGCGACGGAGATGGCATTTGCATGATCTGCAAAACCAAACCTTCGCCTGATGTTTCTCTTTCCTGTAAAACATGCGCCACTCCCTGGCACCTCACCTGCCTCTCTTCTCCCCCTCAAACCTCCGCAGACGTCCTTTACTGGAACTGCCCCGACTGCTCTATGCTCAACCCGACCATCGCCGGCTGCTCGGATGCGACTTCCTCTGGCTTGATCGCCGCGATTCGGTTGATTCAGAACGATGCCTCGCTCTCTGAGTCTGAGAAGGCTAAAAGACGGCAGCAGCTAATGAGCCGAGGCTCTCCGTCCTGCTCTGCAAGACAGGACGCGAATTTCGAGAAAGAGAGGATTAGCGGTAGCAATGGTATTCTAGATATTCTTGCTGGCGGATTAAACTGTTCGTTTTGCATGCAGTTACCTGATAGGCCTGTTACGGTAGGTCTATCTATGTATATATCTTTCCGAATTTTCCGTTTTTGTCTTATATGAATTAAAATCAACTCAAGAGCTTTGTAAGAGCTGTAAAATATCATGCTTGCTTTATTATGGCATCAGATTTTTCGCTGCAAATGTCTTGACAAATTTTAGACTTTTTTTTTTTCCTCCAGATAATGGATCTTTAAGTTTATGTTTCTTGTTCCTGGAAAAAGGACGTGAGACAGGGAGAACGTTGTCGTTTTTGTGGGCTTGTTCTGTTTCACACAAAGTCCGAGTTGACTAAAGTTGTGAGATTGTTGTGGAGAGTGTACTGCTGCTCCTTGGTCACTGCCTTCAATCAAGCACTTTTTGTTATTTACCTGTTTTTGGGTACTTAAAAGGGGAAGCAGAGTCACTTTCAGTGGTGTCCCAGGAGAGCTTTCTAGATGGCGCACTACAATTTTTTTGAACTATTCCACTTTTTGTTTTTTTTTCCCCCTATTTTGCCCCTCCTGCTGCTGTCACTCGTGATGAGTGATAAATTTAACTGCGGTTTTTTCTTCTTCATTTGATAGCTTGCTTAGTGATGTCTGGCAAAGTGCTAGGATTCAGTCATTGCATACTTAACACCATTTTCACCATGTTATTCTTCTTTCCATCATTTGTGTTTAGCCATTCAGCAAGTCTATTATATAATCACCGAAGGGTTCTCAATTTCCCTTGTGCTCTGTTCTTGCTGATGATAATAAACCTCTTGGAGTCTGTATTCTAGTTGATAATGTTTTGAATGTACCCTGTGATTGCAGCAGTGCTTGCAGCCTGGCACTGGACACTTAAACAAGGGCTGCACTGCTGCCATGATTAGCCTCAATGCTAATGCACTCTGCATAACTCAATATGAACCTATGTGTATTCCTTTTGCTTTTCATAAATCTTGTTGATTAACACGTGTTCATCCTTTTTTGCCCTTTTTGTTTCAGACACCATGCGGTCATAATTTTTGCCTCAAGTGTTTCCAGAAATGGATTGGTCAAGGAAAACGTACATGTGCAAATTGTCGGAACCAAATCCCCTTTAAGATGGCGAGCCAACCTCGAATCAATTCTGCTCTTGTTTCTGCCATCCGCATGGCAAAGATGTCCAAATCCAATACTGCCTGTGGACCTCGTAAGGTATACCATTTTGTTCACAATCAAAACAAGCCAGACAAAGCATACACTACGGAACGAGCAAAGAGAGCTGGAAAGTCTAATGCCTGTAGTGGAAAAATCTTTGTCACTGTTCCCCCTGATCACTTTGGGCCAATTCTTGCTGAGGATGATCCTGTAAGAAATCAGGGTGTTTTGGTTGGCGAGTCATGGGAAGATAGGCTGGAGTGTAGACAATGGGGTGCCCATCTTCCCCATGTTGCAGGAATTGCTGGTCAATCAACTCATGGTGCACAGTCCGTGGCTCTCTCTGGAGGTTATGTGGATGATGAGGACCATGGAGATTGGTTTCTTTACACTGGAAGGTACTTTTTGTCCCCAGCAATGCATATGTTCCAAAGTCTTGGTTTTACTGTGTAATCAGGTAGCACGTTACACCATACACTATGATGCTATCATGCTATAGAATGAATTTCATTCTCGTTATTCTTAGCTGAGGCTGTTAGTTAATTAGTGTAATAGTCCTTGTTGCCTTTATTAGTCTGTCTGTTGTCAATGAGTGCTGTGCTCAGTTTTTTTTTTTTGTACTCTTCCAAATTCATTTATGTTTGATTCGCAATTTTTGGTGAATAGTGGAGGAAGGGATCTTAGCGGCAATAAACGCACAAACAAAGCACAGTCATTTGATCAAAAATTTGAAAAGTCGAATGAATCATTGCGAGTAAGTTGCCGAAAAGGATACCCTGTAAGGGTAGTGAGGTGAGCTGTGTTAATGAAGTATTGTTTTTCATTTATATCTATGTCTGCACACACACACAAAGTATATCTTGTCACCTAATTTTTTAACTTTGTGCTTTTTTTATTGAATTTAATTTTTCTTGAACTTAAAAGGAATATTTTATATGCGACTTGAGTGCTAAATCCAATTTCCTCCTCCATGGATTATAAGAAACAAAAGTATAGTAGTTCTGTAATATCATATATCGTTTGCTAATCACGCATGTAAAATAAAGTAGGTCTACAAGCCTAGTAAATTTCTGATTCATTTGTGGTTTCCACGATAAACTGATATATTTGATTGTAGTTGATGAGCAGGATAAGTATAGGAAAATATGGACATTGGAAAGTAGCTTCTTTTTAGACTAGGAAGTTAATTTGCAAAAAAAAAGTTTCCCTTTTTTAAAAAATTGTCATAGGTTGTAGCCAACTATTTTGCGTCCTTTATCATCTTCAAGACCATAAAACTGATCAACAGGAATAGTCTTTGATATTTGGATCCGGAATGAGCATCCTTCAATAGGATTCCATTTTCTTGAAACTAACTAGTATATCATTATCTTATATAAGATGGTTCTGTCTATATTAGTATTTCTCATGCATCTTCTTCTATAACTTGCAAAAGTCCTGGCCAATTTAAAAGTTAGATGCTTGTCACTTGACGTAACTTGTTGTCTTTCCAGAGCTTTTAACTCTGCATCCAGAAAGAGGAAGTAAATTTGAGATGGATATTCTTCTATTTGAATTTAGCATCAGCATCTAATAGTTCTTCATTTGCTGGCAGATCTCACAAAGAGAAGCGTTCTTCTTATGCCCCAGAAACAGGTGTACGTTATGATGGAATTTATAGAATCGAAAAATGCTGGCGTAAAATTGGAATGCAGGTAAGATTCCTATGACCATGCTGAATGCATAGACTGGATCAACTAGATTTTTTATTTGCTAAATGAAATGTATTTCATAAAAGTTTCACTCCTTTTTCCCACTAGGGCTACAAGGTATGCAGGTATCTTTTTGTGAGATGTGACAATGAACCTGCACCATGGACGAGGTAGGTTAAAAATCTCTCCCTCTTCTTTCTTTATGAAGTACATAATATTTTGCAAGTTAATATGCAGCGATGATCATGGAGACCGTCCAAGGCCTCCGCCAGTCATTCAGGAATTAGAAAATGCTGTTGATGTAACTGAAAGGAAAGGATCTCCATCCTGGGACTATGATGTAAGCTCTGTAGTTTCACTCTACACCATCAAGCTAAAGATTTTTCACTCTATACAATGAAAAGGGCTATCTCTGCATCATTTGTACACATGCAGCGTGCATGTAGAGCTATTTGTTTACTAGGCATTGCCAAATAAATAGTGTTTATGAGCTTCCTTATTGACATATCCTACAAAGTTGCTTTTGAAATTGATAGCCATAGGCCCCCGAAATTTAGGAACTATATAATTTTGTTTCATTCTGAGCTTTCATAGTGGAGTATAATGGTCAAACATGAACTTGGGGATGAGCTATATTAAATTTATGTAAAACAACTTTTGGCTCCTCAGGAGGAAAATGGTTGTTGGATGTGGGAAAAACCTCCACCACCTAGTAAAAAACAGCTTGATGGTGGAAATGGAGAAGGTGGAAAGAAAATTAGGAAAGCCAAGGGACAACGACAAAATGTGCAACTTCTGAAAGGTGTAGTCTTTTACTAAACATGAACTTGTAAAATTTATGTTTATCACTTTTAGTTATTTAGCCGCTACAGGATGCTCCCTGACCATGACTATAACCAACAACAATAGATTAACTAGGGAATAGTTGCTTCTGTGTCATTCACTGTGCAGAGTTAAGTTGTCAAATTTGTCGGAAGGTGATGACTAACCCTCTCACTACCCCTTGCGCCCACAACTTTTGCAAAGCATGCCTGGAGAATGCTTTTTCTGGTCAAAGTTTTATGAGGCAGAGAACATGCCAAGGCAGACGAACGCTAAGAGTGCAGAAAAATGTGATGAAATGCCCGTCTTGTTCAAATGATATAGCCGAATATCTTCAAAATCCACAGGTGCAAGTCTTTTGGTTACACTGGTTATGTTTTATGACTGAAAATTCATGTTGCAATGGTAGAGAATTTCCATTCTATACAAATATCATTTGGGCAGTTGTGGGAATCACTCATCTATTCTATGGTAATATATTCACAGCATTATTCAGCTTTATCTGGTAACATTTAAGTTTTGCATGACAGGTTAATAGAGAGTTGATGGGTGTGATTGAAGCACTACAGCACAGAAATTCAGAGGTTGAAAATTTTGATGATTCTGCTGAAGAAAGTGATGGCACAGATGAGAAAACAGATATAATTGCTGATACAGAAATATGCAATACAGATACTGAAATTCTTGAAGAGGCCAATGATGAAAGTTTAGGGCATCAAGCAGAAACTGAACCCCAGAAAACACATGAGCAGATGGCAAGTGGTGGAAAGATAGTAGAGGCATTGCTCGAACAACCTGATACTTTGAAGTCTGAAACTGGAGGTGACACCAGTGCATCTGAAATAGTGGATCATAATGAACAACCATCTATCACTGAAGTCAAGGAGACTTGCAGGAGGAAAAGGGCTATTGATAATGGAAGCAAGTTGATAGCAGATGCTGGAGTTCAGACCAGGAGCAAGAGGTTACGAATGACAGTAGCACAACGAAGAGTCTGATGCTGCTTCTGGTCGTGAAGGGGTTTCACTTGTGGGAACATGGGCATTTATGTGTGTAGTTGGTGAGAGCCTCATATGCTTTTGTTTTTTCACAATAGCTCTTAGGCAAAGTAAAACACCGCATGGTGTTTAAAACACCAGACCTTGAAATCATTGAGTGGAAACAAGGACTTTTAGTCCTTTACTAATTAAAATAAACTGCATTATTCTAGCTAGTGCCGTGTCATGCTTAAAGAAGCGTCTATTGTATATCAAACAAGAGCTAATTTAGATGGCATTGGAATAATTCAGGTGGCTGGGTTTTCTTTCAAAAAAGGACATGACAAGATATGTGAAATTCCAAGACTTCAAGACCAAAGCATCATCATATTAGACCATCCGCGTTATGGTCATGCAGCTTGTATTTACCTTGAACTCAGGAATTCCGATCTTTCCTCAGGAGGGTGGAGATGTTCTACACGTCCTTGCCATGGTTATAATGCAAACATTTAACATGCAATAATTTGGACAGGGTAAAACACATTTTATCTTGAAATAACAGAAGCTTTATACTTTTGTTTTTTTGAAACAAGAAGCTTTATACTTTTAAGAGAACTAAAACTCAACTTGTTCGAGATGTGGAACACAGCCCTTTGAATGGCTTAGCTCATAAATCGCTTCACATTTAAGCGGAGTCTAAAAGCATGTGAGCTAAAATATAATGGTAGTCAAACCTATGGATTTATCCAATTCTGAGGGTTGGAAAAAAATGCATTTGACAATACTGTATATATCAAAATTGTACACAATATAGTAAGTATATTACAAGTATATATATGGTATATTACAAAGTGATGGTCAAAATTGCACATGAACCTTTTTCTGTTCATACTAAGTTGTCATGCTGGACCTCAAAAATCCTAGCTAATTAATATCTTGACTGAGCTTTTGTTGCTCAAGTTTCTCAATCAAAGCTTTCTTTTCATCTTCTGAGAGAGCATTGAACATGAAGACGGATTTGTCACCAACATCATCCTTGAAAATAAGCAAAAACAATCATTAGAACAAGGCATGGAACTCTTCCTTTTTGTTTGTTTTTGAATTTTTCTGCTACAATTAATTCAAGCTATTCAGATAAAGTACCTTGATGGGCTGAGTGAACTTCCTTCCAGCAAAAATGACAAAAAGTGTCATCCACGTACCCAGTATAGCAAGCTTCACTCCATCATCCATTAAGCCAGTCTGCACATTTCAAGTGAATGTAAAGCCCATTAGTAGATACAAAAACAACCTCCATATAACACCAACATCCTGCCCTTCGAATTAATAGCTGCGATGATGACGTTAAGAGAAAGATACACATGGAGTTTTGAGCAGATAGAAAGAAATAAAAGTACCAAGTGCCCAAGAAGAGCTACAGGTATAATAAATGTGAGAAGACCAGCTTCCAGCTTTCCATAGCAAAGTCCTGTCCAATAATTCGATAAATGATCTCAATATTAACGATGAGAAAGTACCCATTTTTTGTACTGAAATATTTTATATGGCTACTAAAAGTTATAATTATATTAAATACGTACCCTCTTTGAAGACAAGTCCTGTAAGTGCTGCAAAGAGAGGACCAACAAACCAGACAGCTGTTGGATTATGAATGACGTACTCTATCAAGTTTTGGCCAGCAGGTCGAGCAAGGGCAACAGACGTTGCAAAAGAACCAACAACACCAAGTACCCACAAAGCTTGAAGAGTGCGTTTAATCTCAGTTACATAAATGTGAATCAAAAGCAAAGACAACCCAAGTCCACCAGCTCCAAGTGTGTATAATGGATCAAGATTTTGGTCCATTATTTCCCGTAACAAAGATTCACTCGGTAAAAAAGCCTCTGATGCAGCAATTACAAATGTTGAAGCTGCAGTAACCAACCCCGATCTATACAAAATCACCTGTCACACACCCACTTGCTCGCTCACTGTAACAACATCATATATATATATATATATATATATATATATAAGAGAAAAATAATTAATTAGAAAATTGAAGTACCTCTCTAACATCGGATTGGTCGAGTGTCCAGTTGCCATAAACGCCTTTAAAAACAGGCGGTTTGAAGGAAGTTTGAGAGCTTTCACCAACAGCCTTGCACTTTATTACTACTGCTCCATTCTTTCTAACTTTAAACCACACTCCCGCCGCCCTTCCCTTTACTTTAGAGTTTGATGCGGACTTTACTCGACCAGAGGTCAGTGTAAACGGTGAGATTAAAGACGCGGACAACGCAACCAACGCCATAACTGAACTGATCACCTCCTCTTCTTTCGGTCGCTTTTGTATTCAATTCAATTAAAGGTAATTAATTTTCTAATTTTCTAATTTTCCTCTCTTTTTGTTGTTTTTTTTTTTAATGAAATAAATATCATATTGTTAAAAAAAATCTGCGTTTGGTATCCTCGAAAAAAAAAACAAAAAAATCTGCGTTTGGAACGTCCATTGGATGAGAGGCTATGCTTATCGGTTTATGTGGGGCCCATCGATAATCTTCTTATTTCAGTTGATGCGACACCGTTTCCCCCTGATCGGTGCGCCCCAACGCAAAGCAGCCGCTGCACCACGTGTATCAATATTTTCTTAGAGTAATGTCAAATGTCGTTACAACTACACGAATAAGATGGTGAGGTATCCACATATTTTTTTTTTCTTTCTATTTTAAAAAATATCAAATTTTTTTTATCTTTTATTATGTATCAACTTACTATTATGTTGCTTGTAGCAATATGTATTATTTTTTTTGTCCCAATTCAACACTAAATAAGTATGAAATAAATGAATATTTGTGTCAAAAATTCTCCGAATTAATTTACCATTTCTAAAAAAATATAATTAACAACTCAAAATTTTAGATTATTCTTTTCTTACATGAAAACGATATTTATTTCGCTATCTCATATATAATTACTGATCGATGTAGAATATTTGGAGGATTTAATTTACAATAAAGTTTCTTTTATTTTGACAAAAATATCTAGTACATACTTGTACACACTTTACACATTAATTAATCTCACAACCACTTAATAATTATTTCTCTATTCAAGACACTCACCACTTGACATAATACTCACATACCCCACACACATCTACTAACTCACATGACACTCACCACACACTTTTTTTTTTATTATTTTATTAACTCTCATGCACTCATGCACGCCACTCACATGCATAACACTCTCACACAACCTCGCATACCATGCACACTCTTGTACCACACACACACCTAAAATGAAGCTAACATAGTCTATTTATATATG
>CATIWK010025483.1:0-14402 GCA_949634005.1 Mallotus japonicus | reverse complement strand
AATTTTTTTTTTCCCTTAATCAAAAAATTTTCCTTGCACATCATGAAAAATTTTATCCAAAACATTAGAAAATTTTCGTCTCACGTACAGAAACAATTTGGATGAAATTTCACTTGTTAATGAAGGAGATTAACCAAAATTTTAAAAAAATCAAATGATTAAAACATTTTGCTCTTGTAGAAAATTATTTTTTTTCCCAAAAGGGAAAATTGCTATTATATATATATATATATATATATTCTTTTTTTAATGCGGGCCAACCTGGAGCCCAACATGGCAACCCATTAATCAATTTTAGTAGATTTGGTTCTTAACAGAAGTGGGCCTTGAAATTGTCTGATTTTTCCCCACTTAAACGGCGTAGTTTCCTCTCATCGGCGGCGACGTAGTTAACCGGCATTTCAACCGGTGAGTTTTGCTGCGCTCATTTTCTAGTCCCTTGCAGAAGGTGGGTACTACCCCGTTTCATGATTATACTAGTACATAAATAAGGAATCTACAGCGTCCATATATATATTTTTAATTCTTTAGGGTTTATAAAGGGTTTTTGAATTCGAATGAAATTTGCAGCTTTCTGAATCATTGATCCTTTGATTTAGATTTTAAACTGAAGTTGTTGGAGGTATCTATAAACGTTCATATCTAATCTTGTTTGTGTTGCTTTTTTTTTATTATTTTTTTTTTCTAATGCAGATGAAGAAAAATCCTGCTCCAAAACAATCATTATTTTGCTTGAAATGGCCATGGGATGTTGAACAAAATCCTCAAAACCCTAATCTTTGTTCTTTTGAGGCTCCTTGGATATTCAAATCTATGCAAACTCTTGGATTAATTGCTTTTAATTCATTTAACACACTTTCCAATTCTTGGGTCAATAACTTCAATCCCAGAAGGAGCGGAAACAACAGCTTGAAGTCCCTTAAGGCATTGACTCCTGATGAGCAAGCAGAGGCAGAGCAGAGAGCATTTGCTTCTGCACTAGCAAATGGGAAAGAGGCTACAGTGCTTGAGTTTTACTCGCCCAAATGTTGGCTGTGCAATTCTCTGCTTAATTTTGTCTCGGAGGTTGAGGATAGGAACTCAAATTGGCTCAATATTGTTATGGCAGATGCAGAGAATGAGAAATGGTTGCCTGAGGTATTTTTACGCACTCCTCAATCTTATTCATGTAAATTAACTGGAGCTTGAATTTATTGCTTCATTGGTGCATTCAAGTTTTGTATTGTTCATTATGTTGGCATGAACATTAACATAAAAGATTCTGGGTGCAGGTTTTTTTTTTTGGCTAGTTGTGTTTAGGTTATTTTTTGGGTTTTATTATGCCATAATAGTGTTATTCATTACAGTATGGGGCATTGAATGAGCTATTTCTTCGTGGATGACTTAAAAAGAACTGAATATTATATCACAATTTGGTATACTGAGTTTTGCGACGTTTATAATCAAAGTTGATGCACGTGCTCACACACACACGGGGGACAATTACAGTTAAAAAATGCATGTCTTACGCCTGTAGAATTGTTCAAGATAGCTGTAGCGAGGGACATAAGGAGTGATTCAGTAAGCACATCAAATGCTCAATTGAGAACGGAGACTGATTTTTGATCCAAATCTTTTTTTTTTTTTTGGTCAGGGAGGTGGAGGGGGATCTGAACCCTCTGCCTCTAAACGGAGTCGACGCCGTGGCTATAATTAGCCAGCCCTAAACGGGTAGCTCAACATTTGTTGTCCCTAGGACTTGAACTGATGATCTTAAGGGATCATGGGTACCCCGCTAACCACTTGAACCAAGTGGTGGGGGATTTTTGATCCAAATCTATATGTGGGTGATGAATGAGAGTGAATGCTGCAACTAATTATAACTTACCAGAAAACTTGCTTTTCTTTATTATGTTTCTTGTTTGGTACTGTTGGATAAAACTTAACAACGATATAGCTTGCTATGATGAGTTGGTTGACTATTGATGTTGTTGATTGTCTGCAGCTTCTCCATTATGACATAAGATATGTTCCTTGCTTTGTACTGTTGGATAAAAATGGGAGGGCATTGGCAAAGACAGGTGTTCCAAGCAGTCGTTTACATGTAGTTGCAGGTCTATCACATCTTCTCAAGTTGAAACGTCCTCAAAATAATAATGGCTAAACTAGATCATTGTAAATGAGCCCTTTTACGTTTGTGCGAGAATGGTGGCAAGGATCAAGTTATGATCTCAAGATTGACATAGTTTTGGAAACTGTTGTGGCAGAGAGTTTTTCTTATCTTTGCTTGGCTTAGTTATTGTATTTATCCCTTTTCAATATTACCTTTTAGGCATAATACATTTAGTCAGAATTCCTGCTGAGTAGGTGAGTCAAAGACTAATTTTTGTACAATGAAAGGTGAACAAATTTATTGTAGCTTGGTAATTGCAGATACGTTAAATGGTCTCTGGATTCTGGTGCATATAACTCTCTTCCTGACGATATCAACCGATAGATGCCGGATCATTTCGCTTTGAGGATAACTGTGCACGGGGACATGAATTAAGACAGGTACCTCTAAATCTGATTCCCTGCTCTATTAGAAAAGGGCAGCTTTAATGCTCCATTTGAAATTGCTGGGGCAAATAACACTTTTTTCCAAATGCGTGGTTGATTGTATCCGTCAACAACTTGAGAAGATATGCTGCCTGTTCTCTTCAAGGTGATGATTTTTTTTTTTCCTCCTGCTGGCCATTTTCACAGGATTTGTTACCTTGAGAAAGTAGTTTCTTCTCATCCAGTTTCAAAACTAATTTGGCATTTTCTATCTAAAGAGATGAGTGAATTAATTATATACCTCCACCAAAGGCACATATATGATGTACAGCCCAAACTAAAGGGAATTATAATTTTATTTTAACAATCTAACTGTTAAGGGGGAAGTTGATCCCATGACATTCAATTAGTTAGCAAAACAATTCACCGGAAAAAAAAAAAAAGAACAAGGAAAAAGAATGGAAGGCAAAGAACATTGAAATTTAACATCCACGTACGAGTCATGACTTGTTCACCTCAAAATGTACATTAGCGACACTGGTACAATACACTAGAAAGCAAACAATGTTGAATTAGACAATTGGGAGCTAGTGCACTAAATTAAAAAAAAAGCGCTCAAGAATCAAGGATTTTCAGGTGTGCGTCGATGAGATTGCTCTTCCTGCTTGGTTTCTTGATGGGTTTGGACAGACATTGGTGCTGAATTAGAGGCAGCAAAAAGATTAGACCTGGTAGCTGGAGAGCTTATCCTTCCATCAATGCAAGAAGAGCATTTAGATTCTGCCCAACTCTCAATATCATACTGACCATAACCCAAGATTCTCCTTCCTGAGCAAAGCCTTCCAATCATAACAGCAACTATGCCTAAAATCATGATTATTACAAGTGCTGCAATAACAGGGCCAACTGAGCCGTGGGAGCCGTGAGAGGTGAGGAAGGGTTCTTGTGCTGTAGTCACTGCAGGAGGTTGCTGACTTAGTGGCATTGACATTTTAAGCCTCGAGTTGGTTTCTGATGAATGTAGAAAAAGATTTGAGGGGTCAAAGACTAACTTAAAAAAAGGTGGGCGGGTTTTAGCAAGATTCAGCTTGATAATGTGGAGGGAAATGGAAGAAAAGAAAGCAACTAAACCGCAATTGCACTGTCCAACTCTGCCTTGATGCTTACGAGAGAGAGGGAGAGAGGAAGAGAGGAAGAGAGAGAGAGAGAGAGAGAGGGCGAGAGGAAAATTCTGTAGAAGTACAAAAAGGGCTGAAACTTGTAACCAGTTAATAAACCCTTAAAACATATCATTTAATTACCCAAAAAATGATTACTGAGAAAGCAAGTTTCATTCTGCAGTATGTCAAGAGTCAAGACTCAATACCAGCCAGAAAAGTGGGGGTTGGGGGGGGAGAAGGGGAGTAGAAACCCAGAGGCTAATACCATTATACCAAGAGAAAAGGAAATAAGTTTGCTTATTTTGATGAGAAAAAATAATAAATTATGGAAAAAGTAAGAACCCAAACGACAGTAAAAAAATAAATAAAAGGGGTAATCAGAAAGGCAAAGGGAATCTGAAAGAAGTGACTAAAAAGTCCAAAACCTTTTTCCTAGAGAAGCCCTTCCCTACGAGCTTTTGCAGAACTTTTCTGTTGCTATAAAAAGACACCGATCGAAAACAACCTTAACTTAACCCCAACCTTTTCTTTTCAATTCAAATCCCCCTTCTCAACTTCACCCACTACACTACTCTCCACTCTTATAATATATTCTTCCTTTGGGTGCGTGTGCATCACTCTCACTTCTCACTGTGTTTTGCTTACTTTGATTGCTCCAAACCTCTGCAAGACAAAAATTATTTTTCCCATAAAGTAATTATTTCTTTGTTAACATTTAAAAAAATAATAATAATTAAAAATCTATCAACTATGTTTCCTGGTTAAGATAAGTTGTCTTGAATTCAAACTTGATCATTTTTTTTTTCAAAAGGACATTAATTTTAAAAATCTCACATTCAAAACTCGATCAGATATTATTAATTTATTTATAGGGATATAGATTTAAGAGGAAGAATCCATATCGTTGTCTAATTGACAACTCACATTAAATAGGCTGACTTAACGAAGCAAAATTCAAATGACAAGGTTGCATTCTCATAAAATCATAATCATGGTAGGTAGGGTTCTACCGAAAAATACTGAAAGAGTAAAGGTGGCTCAGAAAGGGTTTCAAAACATTTAGCCAACCCAGCCCTCCTTGATGATAATGTCCACAACATTAGTTCGATAGTAACGTGCCACCCTTCCCATCCTAGAGGCTTCGCACATCAAAGTATCAAACAATCTATATTCTGTAGGGTCTCAAGCATGGGCAAATTTGAAATGGTATAAGCAAAGTAACAAATTAATCTTCATAATTGTTAACGCTTGAAACTCCAAAACTATACAAGACAAATGTTTAATGGCCTAATTGATGGCAGAATTTTTTTAGTTATGGAGACCTTTTCTGCATGCACGCATCCTACTTTTTTTTGTCTTCATATTGCTCGACTGGCTTAATGTGTCTAACCAGGAGGACCACTTTCGTCTGCTATTTGCCCAAACTCACACCAGTAATAATTACCCGGCCCCCCCACCCATTTAATAACAAGCCTCATTATGTTTTTTATGATCTCTTATAACCAAGGTCTTGAATTCAACATAATGATACTGCAGTGCAGACTAACGGCCAGTTTGTTAAGGATTAACAAGTTACGAATTTTTTGAACAGCATAAGGATGTGTCATGCAATTTCGAATTTCTGGAAAGCAATTAATGCCAAGCGGAAAAAGCAAATTGTTTCTAGTTAAGATGTCCATCTTTTTTTTTTTTTTTAATTTTTTGAACTGAGGTAGATATCATAAAGCAAAAATAAGTGAAAGGGAAAATGCAGTTTGACCTCCTATAATTTCAATTTTTTTGTCAGATTGCACATTTTACCAATATGTTTCTGGCACATTAAATTTCTACTGCAAAATTGACGGTTAAAAATATCCAAATTAATCCTTATAATTTTAAAAATTTTCTATTTAATTCTTGTAATTTTTATTATTAACAATTAAGTCCATACAATTACTAAAATAATTTAATTAAACTTATTAAAAAATTTTAAAACTGTATATTTTTTTATATAATTAAAATTTCAATCATCTTTTTCTTATAGATTTATAATAGTAAAGATATATATAGTTATAAAAATTATGACATACTTTAATTATGCATTAAATATTTATAACATTAATACAAAAATATAGCAAAAGTTAATACATAATAAAAAAAATACATGATTTATTTCATAAATTAAATACTAGTGAAAAATTATAATAATTATTAAATAAAAATATTATTGCATTCAGTCATCTCTCTTACAATTAATATTCAATAAATTAGTAATTCTATTAATTAAGTTTTTAAATAAATAAAACATTAATTTATAAGAGATTTAGGTATTTTTTTAATTTATTTATATCACTAAAAGTGCAGTTTTTGCCTAAGTGAAAATGAACTATGCGATAAGTAATGTCATATTCATATAGTATATGTACATGATGAGCTAAATTTTAGCCTCTTCACAAAGAGATGAAAGTTGGTCTACCATCCTTCAGCCTTGTTTGGATAATTGGGTCCAAAACTAACAATTATATTATAGGTTTGGTGTTACCTGAAGATTTGGCACCCATATAAATTCCTAGATGGCACATTGTGTTGAAAGTCACATTCATTCAAGAGTCTAAAAACCCAGCAGAAAAAAAAGTTTACGGACGGAACAGCATGTTAAGCTAATAGATCATATAAATGCAACAGCCAATGCCACTTCGTTGCATTTGGACGAGATAGCATGTGAATGAATGATATGCATCATACTGCATTTTTGAGGTCCAAATGACAAGGAATACGTACACCCACAAAATTTTCTGTATGAATAATTTACCTGTTTAGAAGTTTTTGCATCATATTCCTGGCCTCAGAGAGAGTATCCATACGCTGAACTTCCATTGCCCATACATTTTGCATAGGAAGCACTGTCATCTCCATTTGCATAAGGTGTTCTTTCTCCAACAGCTTAACAGCTTTAGGATCCATCACGCTAGCAACAACAGTCTGCCAATGAAAAAATAAAATGTTACATGGAATCAAAAGTAGTTCATATCAAAATGGAACTCATACATGAACATGAAAAGTTATCTCCTTCAATTTTGTGTTGCTGTTATGGAGAATTTGGGCAGACATTTCACTTTTAAGCAACTAGACAGTAGATTCAGAATTAAAAGGGCACTACAGAATCAAATTATTTACTTTTGCATGATTTGCTATGGGATCATAAATGTTCATTTTACTATTAGAAATCCTTAAACAATTATTTTTTTTCCTCCATTTAGTGTCTCCCTTCTATTTTGAACACTCACCCACAATGTCCCAAAACAAGCATTGAAGACTATGAATTTAAGGAGATTCTCATCTGAGATGCTGAGGGTGTTATCTGACTGGAGGGAAACCGTAAGATCTTGGTATGAAGACTCTATCATTGATCCTCGATTTCCAATAGTAATTCTGTCATGCTTCCTTAAAATTCTTTTGAGATGAAACATATTGCTTTTCCAGCAACGCTTGTCTATTCCCACCCACATAAATGTGCAACCACTGCTTTCAAAATCTCCCAGTGGAAGTTCTTCATTCAGCCTTAACAAGGCAGCTGCTCTTTCAGCATTAGCCCAGCAACAACATGTGGAGGATCCATCATCTACAAAAACAAATGAAACTAGAACATAAAAAATCAGGAAGCAAATTCTTCCGGCACAGATAGCTTTTGTAGATAAAATCTTAGGAACATCATGCAAAGCAGAGTCAAAGATTTGTAATCAGGTGGAAATTTGTTAATCCTAATATACTAACAAAGGGCACCAAACTCCAATGACAGCTAGCAAATAAAATTATAGTACCAAGTACTAACAGTAATGTAACTCTCACAGGTGTCTTCAATGACATTTCCAATATTCATGACTCATGACAATTAATGTGACTACAGAATTTATTAAACCTTCCCATAATAAAAAATCAACTGCAGACCTATATCTTTAGTTCAACAACAAAATGGCTCTATTGCTTTCCCCACCCTCAAATGGATTCCAAGATACTGCTATACTCAGTAAGAAGCAGGTTTGGGCAGATGTTATGAAATCACGCCTGCAGAATACAGATGTATTATTGTTCTAATCCATCTTTTTCTTAAAATGGAAGAGAGATATTCGTGAACTGAGACGTGATTGAAGATGTTTTACAACAATGCAAGAAGCAAACACAACTCCATTTCATAGGCTAGGATACAGAAAAGAAAGGAAAAAATTACCGATTTGCTGACTCAAAACAAACATCTCAATTCAAGTATAAAACGAATGCAGGTTCTCCATCTTGACTATCATGTAGTAGTCAAACTAACTGCAACAATCCTGCCCTCATATGCTATCAAGAAATTAGCATGCTTTAAATGGGCAAAAATAACTCACCCAACACAAAGCCTGCAATTGGAATATCAATAAAGTGTGTCTTGGACTGTACTGCTGAAGTCAAATCTGAATATTTCCTGTTCTTCTCCAGTACCAGGACATGGACAGCGACAACCTATCATGACCACAACCAGATAAATTGGTGGTTACCAGTTTTTCGCCCCATTAGCATTTGCTCAAGCCATGGGAAAACTAGCATATATAGATGTTTTAGAGACATATTAAACCCGCTTAGGGAGCCTGTAAACAAACAGATGATATACAACTCACCCTGCAATTGAACTGCATAGGTTTGCAATCTGTGAACTGAATCAATTCAGAAATTGTACCATAAGAAATATTGTCCAGAGAGGAAGCAGATGACATTTTACATTTAGACTGGATATTGGAAGATCTGTCTCTGAACAGTTCATTCGAAACCCTTATGGAGTTCAAAACAATAAAAGATACACTTGTCAATCTCAATTTATTTGTCTCCCTGAAAACAAGAAAAAGCATTTATATCAGCATTTACGTACTAGTGCTCAAATATCTCAAAAAGCCGATTGAATCCATACCTCAATTTAAGAATTCGATGAAATGTAGCATTTACATCAGGTCCAAATCCAACAGGAAATGCATGTTTGCTAAGAGAACCAGCAATATTCATCTGATAAATTGAACAATGCCATCATGGCATGAGATGAAAATTTATGCTCAAGTAACAAACAGAAGAATAGAATATAAAGAAAGCAAATTCCAGATTAGATACATTCATGCGCACAAAGACTACTAAGAAATTACCATTTGATTATCCACCAAAACATGGATACAATAATTGCTTGTGCTCCCCTGGGAAAATCTAATGTCAAGAATACCATGTAATCTTTCACAGCTTAATCTAACATCTCCAGAATTATCTTCAAAACCATGAATGGCAACAACATCACCACACACAGATGTTAAATTTCCCTCAGGAAGAAGAAAACTATTATCAAGATATCCAGAAGAGAAATTAGATGAAGTTATCATGTTTGAAAGAGCACAAGAGTCATTGAATTTCTCGATAGGTGGATTAACATCTGCTCCTTTTGTTGCAGTATTAAGCTTTACGTCAAAGAAACACAATGCATTTGCAGCAAGACAAAGGTGAACATCTGAACAAGTTTTTTCCAGAGACTTGTCACTGACTTGAATTCTTCTCAGATATTCTGTACTACTGAAGGAAGAATCATTCTGAGAAGGACCATCTGATGTTTTGTTATTTGTGGTTACCTCATCAGAAGAGAAAGAAAGGCTCCACATATGTATTCTGGAAGAGATAAGAACCTTGGCGCCGCCCACATAATTACAGTCCTTGATACGACAGAAAGGTTCTTCATCGTTGTGCTTTATGACGTAATAACTGCCAATCTGCAACATCTGGAATTCATGGAAAAATAAATACCCTACATTGTCGCTGAAATAAGTGAACAGCACAATTTCATTATTCTTGTAGGTAAAAAAAAAGAAAAGCCTCACACACCTGATATTTCAAAAAATTTTCAGAGTTGAATTCTAGCAACACCTTCTCTGTTCTCAAATCAAAGCCAGTACCGGTCTTTTTCTTGCTTTTTGTGCAGCGTAATTTTCCTGAACCAACAAAGTTGCAAATATTGCCAATTCTGACAGTGACTGAGCATGGAATTTCTAAAGAACTCAAGTTTCCACATTTTCCCTTAGTCCATCCTCCAAAAGAACTACAGTAAGTGCTCAATTCGCAGCAACCATAGCTGCAATCATTCATCAAATCTGAAGGAAGGGTCTGGCTTGATGCTTGATCAGTTTTACACTTCTTATTGGGAGGAAGTTCCTGGCAATTTTCACTAAAATAATGTGCCAATGGTTCATTCGGCCAATCTGAAACCTTGACAAGTGGAGTTCCTTCTTTCTCAGCAAGAAACAGATCCCAAGGCAAGATAATGGCCTCAGCAAAGGAAGTAGACCTATCTGATAACAATGGTTCTCCTTGAAACTGCATAAAAAGAACCGTGGAAAAATCTGTTTGGGATCTCAAGTAATGCATAATCAAAATTATTTGTAGTAATAAACAAACAAAAATTATAATAAAAGATTAACTATACCTTTTGTAGAACAGGGTATTTGTGTGTTATACAAATCAGATGAAATCTCCCACTTTGGAGTTCCGTAAATTCATAATTCCAGCCCACAGACGGATAAAGAGGAAAATTCTTGCAGGTTGCACTGCTTAGGTAAAAATACATATAGATTGCCAAGTTCATCTCTTTTGCCCGTGGGATGCAATGAAAGATATGCCTGCAGGAGAACAACTCATTTCCAGGCAATCCCAAATTATCTACAAGATCAGGTGTACCTTCCATAATTAGACTATAGTTAACAACCTGGGAAGCAAATGCAAAATAAGTGTCCACTTACATAATACACTTAAAGATGCACTAACGTTAAAAATTCAAGCAGCTCAGATAAACAATAAGTTCAAGAATCATCGTCTTATTATACCTCATATATGACATTGGGCTTCCAAGTAGAGGGAAGATCAGGTATTATAGTGTCAATGCTACCTGTCGCATCAACAAACTGCAATCTTCCAGAAGATGGAGAAATCTGGATGACCAACAAAAAATCTTTGATCAATACAGGGTGAAAGCTTTCACCCATCATATTGAACTGACAAACCACCAAATTTGCCATTAAAGCATATAATCGAAGAGCAAGTACTGAAAAAAATTATTGCATAGCCTCTAAACAAGCAGTAATACGTTTAAAAACAATCTCCATACTTAAATTGCAGAACTAAAGACGATGACCCATTAACCTAGCAAGTGTCACACCCACATAAACCTTCAATTTTGACATATAAGATTCATTTACAGACATTGATGATATTTACATCGGTTATCCCTATATTTACATATGCATCCTTCTCTCAATCAGAAACTAGCTTACGACATCAAATTCACATCCGACATATTGTTGCAGGTGTTTTCATGGAAAGAATGTTGTGATGAAGCTAAATCGCAGACCTTTAGACTTCCAAGCAGAGAAACACCAATATCTTCACTTCTAAAAATCCTCCTCAATGTCTGACAATTAGATCTCCCTTTATGTGACAGAAGACTAGGTTGAGAGTTGTTGCACAAGATGTCACAGTTGTTCTCCAGCCGCAACTGTTCTTTCCTCCATGTGGCCTCACAATATTGGAGAAAGGTAGAGATAGCAGGCACCTGAGAGCAAAAGAGAGTAATAATGATTTGATTCTGTTTCTCAATAGACACGCTACCAAAGAATCACAACCTTGTACAGCCAAACCAGATATGCAGTTTGATGAGATGAAGCAAGCTATTATAAAGATATTATGAATAAAGTGATCTGATTGTATAAACTGACCAATTTTAGACTAGCACCATATGATTGACCACCACAACCAATTGTGTCATGCTTGCATACTTCCGTAAGTATTCCATGCTGCAAAAAGAATTTTCTGGTAGAATATGACTAAAAAATACAACAGAATGGACTTGTAACGTTTCATGTAATTGTAATTTTACCAATTTACCCGAGCTCGAATCATTGATGGGGGTACATGTGAGCTAGCAAATATATGAGCCAGTCCTTTTTTCTGATTACACCTTACAGCCATTCACATGAAGTTAGCCAATACTTACAAAAGTAAAGCTGTGGAAAAGAACAGGAAAGCTCTGAAGCAAAAGAAGAAACTATGTTCAGCTCTTATGCATAAGTAGACCAAAAGCAAGTAAAAATTACATGGTTTGATCCCAGAATGTCTTTTTCTGATAAAATTGCTGTGAACTTCTTTCGAAAAGAAGAGATGACGAGAAGAGCCCTGAAATCCCATCATCATATCAAGAAAATAAGTCGAGTTTGTATATTTAAACCTTCCAATAGATGCTATTAAATTTCCTAGGAGTATCTTCAAAACTCCATACCACATTCTTGTAGA
The DNA here is from genome assembly GCA_949634005.1 of Mallotus japonicus. Lineage (NCBI taxonomy): Eukaryota > Viridiplantae > Streptophyta > Magnoliopsida > Malpighiales > Euphorbiaceae > Mallotus > Mallotus japonicus. Next base: position 2,400 of record CATIWK010025483.1, on the reverse strand, counting down.
AAAACTCAAGGACTCAATAAACTTCCCCAATTGACTTTGTGATTGTGAAATTATAGAACACCTGCAGCATAGATTGCATCTCCATTATGCATTGCATACCTGGCATAATTGGATGTTACCAAAAAATAAATAGATTCAGAAGTTATCATGTAAACTTGTGGGACATTGTCCATTGTTTAAAATAAGGCTATTAGAAAATATCAGGGCCTTAACCTGAACTTTTCTTCCGTGCTATTTTCGTAATCATTAATTTCTATGAGAAGGCAGAGCATGCCCATGATACATTTTAGCAAGAAACAAGAGCCATAAAATAATAATAATAATCTCTCAGTAGTCCATACCCAGTTTCCAGTGGGGAGAATGACTCTACAGTAATGCTAGTCTTGAAGCAAGCCCCAAGTATGAGCATTTTTGTCCAAGTGAATTTTGGATTAACAAAATGCACATTCCTCAAAGAAACCTATATCAAAACATTTTTGACATATTCATAGCAAAACTGTGCACAATGAAGCAAATCCTTTTAACTAACAGGCAAAAAGAAGAAATAAATGACTTACAATGGCACCCACTCTAAGACTATGTGGGAAAACAAGCAGCTGATCAGTTAGTAAAACCCAAACTTCTTTATCCAGCTCAACAACCATTCCTTGCATATGTACCCCACTAACAACACCCTTGTAATCACCACATTCCCCTTTTCCCAATACAACTTTGTTCGAACAAGGTGACCTATTCTTACATAACGTAGGCAAGCGAATAACAGAAAGCTCAGTAATTACAAACATCAAACGAGACTCCTCTTTCCCTATAAAAACCAACTTCTTTTTCAAGCCTGATAGTGTTACAACTTTCCTTACAAGCTTCGTAATCACAGGATGCCAGCTCGAGAAAGAGCAATAAAAATACACAAACACAGGTTTTGTAAAAGAATGATTATATTGCTGATCAGGCTCTTTGGAATCAGAACACAGTTTACACTCACAAACCCTAATTTGTGCAATAAACCCCCGAAGATTGCTTGACTTCCTATCACCGATTGAACATGGAACAACTGAAACGGGGCTTATCGATTCGATTGTGCCATGAAGATGATATCGGGCCTTCAATTTATCTTCCTGAGAAGCAGTAAGAGAAGAAGAAGGACCCGAAACTATAGGAATTGAATTCGTATATGAACAGCGAGAGAGTGTGATACTGCTGCTGCTGCTGCTACTAATTGAGTCTGGGAAGCTATATTTGATAATCTCTAAGAATCCACAAGGAGAGTGTTTAAGAGGAATGAAATTCCAAGAGAGAACGCGAATCTTATTCCCGATTACTCGAACGCTGAAATCGAGAATATCGCAGCAAATCGTGGATGAACCGTCCGAGAATTGAAAGCAACTTTTTTTGGGACATTTTACGGTTTCAGCTGTTGGGAGAATTATGGTACCGGTGAGGATCGTTCGGTGGGTTAAAGGAGATAAAATTTTATTATGGCTAGGGTTTGAGGTTACGGTAGTGCCAGCAGCAGTTGGTGATCTTGATGTCGAGGAAAAAGTAGGAACGGAAGGGTTAGACGAGGAGTTGAAAGCAGAGGCGGCCGTGAGAGGCCGGCGGCGGCGGATTAGCTCTGCGATTGTGAGTTGGTTAACCGTTTCTTCCATTTCGCTACAATTTTCATGTGAAACAAATATCTGTTAGTGTGAATTTTCAGAGAGGAAATAATGTGAAGAGAAATAGGCGGGAACTGGGGCTTTTAAATGGCTTTTGGCGCCTGCACAGTGCGCTGAGGTTGGGGAGGATGCGTCCATTAGCATGCGAAGCCCAACCACAAGCCCAACTTTTTTGGCCCCGTTTGGCTGTAAGTTTTTAGAAAAATAAATTCTTTAAAAAAAATTCGAATTTAAAATAAGATAAGATAAATTATAGGAAAAATTATAAATTTGGCGTCTCAACTTTTGTGATTTTTTTATTTGAGTGTTTGAACTTTTTTTTTTTCAATCAAGTGTCTAAATTCAAATCAAACAGGACTCACTTTTATCTCAGTTATTGGTCATGTCATGTGCCACATATATTGCATTATTTAAAGAACAAAATTAACCTTATTAAAGATTATGAATTGACAAAAATAACCTCAACATTAACTTTCACTGCAGACATAAAGAGTGACTGATAATGCAACACACGTGGCAAATGACATGATTAATGACTGAGATAAAAGTGAATCCTATTTGATCTGACTGAGCACCCAGTCAACATTAAATCAGTCAGAAACACTATTGTAGACACCCGATCCGGTCGGCCCGTGACAGGGGACGGACCGTGGTTGCTCGGTTTAGCCGGCCCGCAACAAGCCCGATGATGAAGACGAGATTTGAATGCAAGAATGAGAGCTTTAATCCCTTGAGAATCCATTTA
>CATIWK010025482.1:0-12017 GCA_949634005.1 Mallotus japonicus | reverse complement strand
TTTTTTTTTTTTTTTGGTGAATTGGGCACTACACATTCATGAAGATGATGATCAACAACAATGCCATCACCAGTCACCACCAACTGCTGGCTTAGTGCAATGTGTTCAATTTACTTTCTCTTCTTCTAACCTTTATAAATTTTTGGTCAGATTCATTTTCTTTTCCAAGAAAATAATGTTATGAATTAATAAAGAATGCATATTTACGTAAATTTATCTGAATTTTTTTTTTTTTTTTGCCAATTTTACCAAAGAAAACGGGAGAGGAGATTTAATCCGAGGTGAAATCAAGTGTTCTATAACATCTTAACCATCAAAATAACAACGTGAAACCTTTAAATTCCTACTTATTGAGTTATAAAACACAATGCAAATTTTCAAGTGCATTATATTTTATGATATTAGACTATAAATTCAATAAAATATTATATATATTCAAAATATGTATTTAGGAGAAGATCATCTTTTCACATGAAGTCCACACACACATTATGACCGCAAAAAATTTGTAATACAAATGTTGGCATCTTGTAGAAATACATTTGTCATTCCTTGTGAATTGGAATCTTGTATATCACCAACACTGTAAATCTTTTGAAAGATTTACTGCTTGTACTTTGAGCTGTACAAAGTGGTCCATCTTGCAAAATTTCTCAAAAGAAATATAAAATGGAGAACCAAGAAAAAAAGTAGAAAAAAGGAAGGGAAATTTTGAAATTTATAATAAAAACATACTCATTTTATTTTATTAATAAAATATAAAATATTTTGAAATATATATTATAAATCTAATTGCAAATATAATATACCAAAAATAAATAATTTTTTTAAAAATAAATAATGATTATTTCCCCTATTATCAAGATGATTTAAACTTAAATTTATAATTTTAAAATTAATCAAGATATTAATAAATTAAAATTTACATGTAAAGATTTTTATTTATTTTCTTAAAAAATAATAATATTTATTTTATAATAAAACAAACAAAAAATTTTATATATTTCAATAATATATATATAGATTAAATATAAAATATTATTAATATTATTATATATCTAATAATTAAATATAATACTTTAAAAGTAATTGAGAATTTTCTAAAAAGAAAATTAGTTGAACTAAATAAGGAAAAATATAGTAACAAAGATTTACTTCTATTTTTCAATTTTGACCCTTTTTCAACTTTTTTTTTTTTTTCATTTGCAAGTGCAGTGAAACAAAGCTCCATTACTAGAAATGAATGAATGATTATTATATAATTAATTATCACCAACACAATACAAACACTAGAATCAATGAAGAGTATCATTGAATGCCCACTACCAACAAAAACCACTGATAAATTCACCAGCATACTTCATGTTTCTGTATTCGTTTCTTCCTTTCTCATTTATGAATCCCAACTTCTTTCTACTCTAAAAAGCTGCAACTCTGCTTCCCCATATATCCATGTCTCTGTCTCTCCCATTCTAATCTAATGTTTGCTTGAGTTTTTTCTTATTTAATTTTTAAAAATAATGGTGCAAAAAGTTTAGAGCTTTTCATGTTCTATACCAAGACAAAAGTGTTTCTTGACTTAAGGTAAATTTATTTTGTTTGTTTTGTTGGCTTTCATTGAACTGTACAAACCAGACAAGGCATTCTCACGGTCCTTCTTCAAACTACATAAGTGCTTTCCAAGTCGTGCAAGTGTTCTTCCTCTCTCTCTCTCTCTTTTTTTGTTAGCATTTCAGTAGCACCACAAGTTTGTACTTGTTACCCACCAGTTTTTGAGAGCTTTACCATAATAACTTTGGATATTGGCTTTATTGGAGTGGCAAAGCCAGAAAGTAGTATCTGAGATGGACCCTGAACTTTTTTCTGTGATTTAGAATTGTTTTGTGTTTTTGAAAGAGCATTTTTGGAGAGGGTTTTTGAGTTGATTGTCTGGGGGTCAATTTGATTTCTTTGTTGTCTGTTTGTCAGCTTTAAGTTTTAAATCCTAATGGGTTTTGGTTTCTTTGGTTCTATCTTGATTCTTTCAATGTTTTTCAAGTCTTTACCTTGTCAACAACCCAATACAGATGCTTTCTTTGTGTCTGAGTTCGTGAAGCAAATGGGCTTACCCTCTTCTCCACTCTACAATGTCTCTGCTCCTGTTTGTTCATGGCAAGGTGTGTATTGCGATAGCAAAGGTAGTGTTTCTAAGTTAGTAGCTTCTGGTTATGGCCTTTCTGGTCCAATTCCTGATACCACTATTGGCAAGCTGACAAAGCTCAAAACTTTGGATCTTAGCAACAACAATATCACTGCTTTGCCTTCAGATTTGTGGAGTTTGGGCTATCTCATCAACCTAAATCTCTCCTCAAACCAGATTTCTGGGCTCCTTCCTAGCAACATTGGAAATTTTGGTATGCTTGAAACTATTGACCTATCAAACAATAATTTCAACGGTGAAATTCCTGCAGCAATATGCTCACTTTCTAGCTTGAGTATCCTTAAGCTGGATCGAAATGGGTTTCAAGGAAGCATTCCAGTGGGAATTCGGAATTGCCGGTCGCTGACTCTCATTGATCTTTCCTTGAATAAGCTTGAGGGTTCCTTACCAGATGGTTTTGGTGCTGCACTTCCTAAGCTCACAACCTTGAACCTTGCAGGAAACAGGATTGAAGGGCGAGACTCTGATTTCTCAGAAATGAAATCCATCACTAGTCTCAATATCTCTGGTAATTCGTTTCATGGTTCAGTCATGGGTGTGTTTCTGGCAATTTTGGAGGTGATAGACTTGAGCAGGAACCAGTTTCAGGGTCACATTTCTCAGGTACAATTCAACTCCAGCTTCAATTGGTCTCATTTGATTCACTTAGACTTGTCTGAAAATCAACTTAGTGGATATATTTTCCCCAATCTGAATCAAGCCCAGAATCTCAAATACCTTAATCTTGCATCCAATAGATTTGCTAGACAAGAATTTCCACAAATTGATATTCGTTGGAACTTAGAATATCTTAATTTGTCCAAAACTAGTCTCATTGGTCATGTTCCTAGTGAAGTTGCTCAATTGAGTAAACTTCACACTCTTGATCTATCTGAAAACCATCTGAGTGGCCAAATTCCAGCACTACCTGTCAAAGCCCTTCAAGTTCTCGATCTTTCACATAATAATTTCAGTGGAGACGTCCCAATGTCCCTCTTAGAGAAACTCCCATGGATGGAGAGCTTCAACTTCTCTTACAACAACTTAACTCTATGTGCTTCAGAATTTTCCCCTGAAACCCTTCAAAGACAATTCTATGGATCATCATTAAATAGCTGCCCAATTGCTGCAAACCCAGCTCTCTTCAGAAGAAAGGTCACCAAACACAAGGGATTGAAACTTGCTCTAGCCTTAACCCTTTCAATGGTCTGCCTGCTGGCTGGCTTGTTATTTCTAGCTATTGGCTGCAGGAGGAAATCCAGTATGTGGGCAGTAAAACAAACCTCATATAAAGAAGAACAAAACATTTCAGGTCCATTCTCATTCCAAACTGATTCAACTACATGGGTGGCTGATGTTAAGCAGGCAACATCGGTTGCTGTAGTGATTTTTGAGAAGCCATTGTTAACTATCACTTTTGCAGACCTCTTATCTGCAACTTCAAATTTTGACCGAGGCACCCTCTTGGCTGAGGGAAAATTTGGCCCTGTTTACCGAGGATTTTTACCTGGTGGAATTCATGTTGCAGTAAAAGTTTTAGTCCATGGATCTACATTGACAGACCAAGAAGCTGCAAGAGAGCTCGAGTATCTTGGTCGAATTAAGCATCCTAATCTTGTTCCACTGACTGGATATTGCATAGCAGGAGATCAAAGAATAGCTATCTATGATTATATGGAGAATGGAAACTTGCAGAATTTACTCCATGACTTGCCGCTTGGTGTCCAAAGAACTGAAGATTGGAGTACGGACACGTGGGAAGAAGGTGACAATAATGGCATTCAAACTGTTAACTCTGAAGGGTTAGTAACTACCTGGAGATTCCGACACAAAATTGCACTTGGCACAGCTCGTGCATTGGCATTTCTCCATCATGGTTGCTCACCCCCACTTATTCATAGGGATGTCAAAGCTAGTAGTGTTTACCTGGACTATAACCTGGAGCCAAGATTGTCTGATTTTGGACTGGCCAAGGTCTTTGGCAATGGTTTAGATGAGGAGATTGCTCGTGGCTCACCCGGTTATGTTCCTCCGGAGTTTTCTGATCAAGATAACAACTGCCCAACTCCAAAATCAGATGTCTATTGCTTTGGGATTGTTTTGTTTGAGCTAATTACAGGGAAAAAGCCAATTGGTGATGATTATCCTGAAGAGAGAGATGCAACTCTAGTGAGTTGGGTTAGAGGATTGGTAAGGAAGAACCAAGTGCCAAGAGCTATTGATCCCAAAATTCGTGATACTGGTCCAGAACACGAAATGGAGGAGGCCCTGAAGATTGGATATTTGTGCACAGCAGACATTCCCTCCAAGCGACCAAGCATGCAGCAGATAGTTGGACTTCTTAAAGATATCGAACCAACAGTTCAGCAATGATGAACAAACACAATGCAATGGGAGCTTGTTTCTGTGCCTTCTTTTGAGATAAATATTTTGATTTTCATTTCTGTATTGAGTTATTCCTGTGCTGCCATTAGGAGGGATTGTACAGTAGTCTTTGAAAATCTGTTTTTGATAAATACCTTCCCTTCACAGGTGGCATAAAATATTAATTTATATACACGAGAGTTTAATCCATGAAAAGTTAGTATTCTTCTTCCGCTTGTTCTTATACGAGAGTTTAATCCATTAGCAGGCTTCTTGAGCATGAATGAAGCTTTCAACTTATTACATTCATTAGTTTGAGTTGGATCAGTGCTTGGATGTTCAGTACAGGTGGTTGTCTGTCACTGGCATTGCATGCTAATGGGATCCTTTGTACAGGACAAGCAAGGCAAGAATATTGGGTGGTCCTGGCGGTAGCCATGAATGTGATCACCATAAATTTTCTGTTGGGGTTCCATGCACATAAATGCATACTGAATTTATATCAGAACACAACCTGGACCACTGCTTGATATTTGATGATGCATGGGATCATTGGCGGTGATAGCTACAAACGAAAATGCTAGTATGATGGAAATGCAGCATCGGGTTCATTCGCCTAGTTTCTGTATTACAAGACAAACACTCGATAATGCAACCTCCCGTCTCCCTCCCATCATTCAGAATGATTGCAGGAAAGGAATTTTTGTTCCTGGAAAACTATAAATGGTTTTTGTTTGATATCACGTTGGCTAGTAGATGAGATTCTATTCAAAATTATGCCTAATTTGCAGCAAAGATGATTGCTTACCTTAGTCACTGTACACAAAATGCATGGCTAATTGGTTAGGCAGGCTATGAAGCATACTTGATCTATTTGACCATTGAAATTGTTTTTTTTTTTCAGTTGGTATCAGATGAAATAATGTTATCTTGTGCATTGATCTGAACACTTCACATTCTGTTGATTCTCTGTATATGACCAGAGATTTGTTTGCACTGAGAAGATGGACGAAGGATAGTAATCTTTTTTTTATTATTCATGTCACAATGTATAATCATTCACAAAAGGTTTTGATTCCTTGTTCATGTTTCAGTCAATGCCTTTTCCATGTGAAATCATTAAAATCATTAATAACATACCGATGTCTAATTTGGATGTATTACATCTTATCATAGGATTTATATTATAAAGACACGTGTCTATTTTTATTAATCAAATGTAATCACTTGAATAATATAGCACAAATTCTACATTAGATTGTAATGCACCATGTAAAAAAAAAAAAAAAAAGGCTTGATATCATAATTCTTTGAACAATCTGCCATTCAACTTGTAAATAATTATTTACTAAAAATTGATTTACAAATACTTTATTATACATATTAATAATTTGATTTTAAATTATAAAAATGCTATTTATACATTTTAAATAGAATTAAAAAATATTAGTAAATCTTATTTTAGCATTTAAATAATCAATTTATGATTAAAAAATAAACTGAAAAAATATTAAATTCAGAAAATTTCACATATGTTATGCTAAAACAGAAAAAAAAAAATTCAACACTTGGCATAGTTGCCCACTTGCTATCTTGGTATGATTAAAAAGAGCAAAGAAAAATAGAAATAATTGTGTGACATGCAAAAAATTCCACACCAACCATGAAACAGCAGAAAGAAAATATACATATATATAATGATGAGTGGTCAAAGAATGATAGAGAAGTGTTGAATTGATGATGTTGCTAGGCCATGTTTTTGTGCAGCAATTGGTGGGAATGATAAACTTTGTCCACCATGATCATCATCCTCAAGAACACAAAAGTAATCTTTTATGAAAGTTTCTGTCCAATTTCTGTTGCTTCTTAATACAATTGTCATCATTAAGCATACCATCCATCCATATATAATAATTAAAAAAAAAACAAAAGAAAAAAGATAAATAAAGTGGTAGTTTTTTAAAAATTTAGTTGTATTTTCCTTTTTTTTTTTCTATTTTAATGATTTAATTTGTCAAATGAGCTTGATGCTTCATCTCTTTATATTGATTTTGATAGATTTAAATTTTTTAGTAATTGTTTTGTAAGTTATAATTAATTGATTATATTCTCAATTTAATGTGATCAATTGATATTTCGGTATGATTTATACTAGCTGGTGTTGACATTTTATTATAAGTTAAAAGTGTAAATTGGACTCTTACGTTTGTTTTAATTCTACATTGTACCTTTTTTTTTTTTTAGGTAAATTGAAATTTTTTCTTTGTAAATTTAGACTATGTTGGAGCTTTGGTAAGTAAATCAAATTCTATAACTTTTTTTTTAGTATAATTAGGTCCTATAAATTAATAAAAAAATTAATTTTAACGGTTAACTAATAAATAAAATTCATAACATGATTATATAACTTGATTGTAGAGTTTTAAAAGTTTTTAAATCTATAAAATCATTTTTTTAAAAAATTTTTCTCAAATTTTAAAACTTTACAATTGAGAATATATATTTCAAGAAAATGACCAATTTTATTCGATAATATAAATAGCAAACTAATAATTGATCCAAAATTTGATTTTAACGGTTGAATAAAAAATTTCATTCATCCGTTTTAATTTTTAAACCTACATAATAATTGATGAATAATTTATTTTTATTCAACTATTAAAATCAAATTTTAGGTCAATTAAAATTTTTTATTTATAATAACAAATAAATTTAGTCATTTTTTAAAATTTATATCACTTGATTGTAAAAATTTTAAAATTTAAGAAAATTTTTTTAAAAAAATTATTTTATATGTTCAAAAATTTTTGAAACTTTATAATTAGGTTATATATATATTTTTAAAAGTTTATCAATTTTATTTGTTAGTAACCGTTAAATTTTATTTTTTATTAATCTATAATATTTAATTGTACTCAAAAAAAGTTATGGACTTGATTGTACTCATCAAAGGTCCAATATAATCCAAATTTATAAAATAAAAGTTTCAATTTGGCTGAAAAAAAAAATGAAAGGGTCCAATTTGCACCTTTGACATTTATTATAAGTTATAGAGTTCATTATTAATAAAGAATATATATAATTTACTTGTTTTATTTGGTCGTATAAGTGTAAATCAATCTATATATAGCCCTTCATCGAAATATTAATTTCACCTTTGTTAAGAGTTAATTATCAATTTTTTTCACATATATATGCTCACATTACATAGAGTTTATACAATAAAGTTGAACTTAATTATCAAGTCATTTTATATTTATATACTGAAAATATGTAATAAATTAATTTTTAAGTTGTTTTTGTCGAAGGTTGAGTAATATAACGGTATTATTCCCTTCAAGACATTGTACAAGTTAAGGACTTGGTCATTACTTTTTGTCTCCCTAGTTAATTTTTTTTTTTTTTAGAATTCCTTTAATGATAACACATTTTTGGAATTTAAGTTTTTTAAAATATATTGTTGATCTTTTATTCATACTAGTTTTTTTTTCTCATGTGCAATGCACGTGGTTAAAATATTTATTAAATATACAATTTATTTTAATTTTTAATTATAAAATTTACAAATTATTATAATATAAATAGAGTAAATTGTCAATACTAAATAATATGTAATATTAATAATAATTCATACAAGACATATATTACATTATAAGAGTCATTATAAAAAAATAAATACTAATATAAGAATAATTGTTTCAAAATATTTACATATTTATAATAGGGATCCTTATATGAAAAAAGTAAACATACGATATAATTATAGTGTAATATAAAAAATAATATTATATTTAAAAGAGTAATATTATTTATCTATAATATAATTAAAATAAATTTATAAATTTGTAATAAATATTATTTGTAATAAAATAAATTAAAATGTTTAGCTTATATGAAATTTAAATAATTAATCATATAATTTTTTTGACATTATCTAAAGGATAAGAATTTTTAAAGTTTATTGCTTAAAAATAATTATATTTTCTTATTTTCTTAGTCAGTTACATGTAAAATATATCTTTATATTATATATAAATCTTATGAAATAAATTATTCTTATTTATCAATTAATAAAATTTTTAATTGTAATTCCACAAGTGCCGGGGGGTGGTGTGTGTTGTGAATTGGCTTTTTTATATAGATGGGGAATTTTGATTTTACAGCCAAGAGCAAGCTTAAGATAGAATTTAAACACTAAAAGATGAATGATAAGAGCAAGAAAACACAGGGAATTTATAGAGGTTCAGCCCTCAAAGTCTACTCCTCTCCTCAATCACTTGTTGAGAGTTTTAATCTACTTCAAGGTGTAGATTAAACCCTTACATGCTTAAATCAAGCTACCCCAAGTGTTTTCCAAGACTCACACTCCAACCTAAGTGTTTTTACAAGGCTTACACTCAAACCCACTTGCTAAGAACAATCCTCTTAGCTTGCAAGTGAATAAAACCCTAACCCAACTTACTCAATCTCACTATAGAACTTTTGAATAATGGTTTTAAACACTTACCAACCCACACTCAAGAACACTCTTGAGATAGAAGGAATTTAAAAGAATTAAAGATTAAGATTTGGGTGGTTATAGGATTAATTCAAGAGATAAATGCTCAAAGATGGCTCTTAATGTGTTTGCTCAACTTCCTTCACTTATTCCAGCTTTATTCTTGGTAGTATTTAAACCCTCATAGAGAAAAAGAGCTATTGAAGGTGCATTTAATGCAAATAGAGCCGTTTAAACCACCCAAAAAGAAACAGGTCTGCATGTCGTCATGATCATGACAAAATAGTTATGATCATAATTATCAGGGTGCCAAGAAGAAATTTGAATATGCGCGCTTTCATGATCATAACAGTGGTGGTGACGATAGTCATGACAGCATTCTGTAACTTTTAGAATTTGATCGTTATGATCATGATAAATGCATCATGATCATAATTTTCGCCGTCATGATCATAACACTGGTCATGACTGCTCTTAAGAATTTTCCAAAATATTTGCAATTTTGCTAGAAAATTGTTTTCTGATGATTGGAATTCACTTGTGACCACCTATAATGAAGGTTTCCATCATTTTCCACCAAATCCTACTTCCGCTTTTGCCACGAAAATTCGATCTTCGATTTTGCCCTTTTGTCACAGTCATGATGCACTTATCACTACTTGTGCCATGTTTGTTTGTTGCAATTTTACTTGAGCTGAATATAAACACTCAAATACACAAGTTAAATATAATTTTACTTAATTACTTGTGACCATCAAAAATGATTATTTTACCCCCTCAAGGTTCAACATTAATTCTTATAGTTTTATAATTTTCTAATTACTTTTATATGTATTAGAAATTGTGTATAATTATATAAATTAAAATAGTAATAAAATTATTAATTTTAACTATTATTCATTATTCATATATATACACAAAATGTAGTGCATTATAAATACAAATTTTTATAAAATATTTATAAATGAATGTTATAATAATTTAATAGTTTATGTATATAAATTAAATTATTTTGTTTTTTATTTAATTCTGTTTGATTTTTAAATATAAAATTTTATATTTTATATTTAAAAATTTTTCAAAACTAAATTAATACTATTTTTGTTAATATATAAAAATATGTCATTTTTCGTCCAAAAAAGTTTTCCCTTAATTCATACTTTGTGATATAGAAATGGGTTCATTTATGTGGGTCTATCAAGATAGAACCATTAGTGGACTTTGAAAGTTAAGGAAGTTGGGCTGGCTCATTTCCAAGCTTCTCTTGTCATCATCCAATGCATGGACTTTTTTTAATAAGTTGGGCTGACTTAATGTGTGTTAATAAACTACTATTTTTTTTTAAAAAAATCTATTTAAGTCAAATAATTTTGTTGTAATTTAAGAAAATTTATTTCAATTTGAAAATTTACAATAATTTGTAAAATTAATTTTAAATAATTATAATTATTTTGTTATGGAATTTATCAGCAATTTTTCAATGAAGAGAATTAATATTTTTCTATTTTAAAAGAGAAATGATTTTCTTTAATTATTAGTCTGATGTTCTAAATGGTATTGGATGAGTGTGAGAGATGAAGAAGAATATGTTCTTCATCCAACAATGAATGAGCATGTATTCTTGGAATTTTATTAATATGTCTAGGATAATGTAACTTTGACTTTTGAAAAGAACTACCATATCCTTTTTTTTTTTTTGAAAACAACTACCATATGCTTTCAAACTATGCTTTTTTTTGTTTTTTTGGTCGGCTAACTGCTGCTTTTTAGATTATAGGATAAGACATATATAATCATTTAGCAAATTAGTGGGATAAAAAAAAGTTAGTGGATCACACTTTTGCAAATTTTGTAAAAAAAAAAAAAATCAATTTATGAAAATATCAGAAGACAAGATGAGACTAAGTTTTTTTTTTTTTTTTTTTGAACGAAGGAGACTAAGTTTAAAGGGGGAAAAAGAGCACCAAGTCAATACCAAGTACTATAGAAAATTGCTCAAACAAAAAAAGTATAATAAAAAAAAAAAAGCAAATAATGGCCACACCTTTTTCCTTACAATTTTTTTACATTTTAGTGCTCTATTATCCTTAATAGTGCATTACTTTTAACTCTAGAATCTGTATGAAATAAAATTTTAACTATGTGAGCAATAGAATAGAAAATTTAGCTCAAAAGAGAGAAAAAAAACCCACTAATGTTTCCTTCTTTTCTTTAATATTAAAAATTAAAAAAATGAAAAAAATTATAAGAAGTATACAAAAAATTAGGCCTGTCATTTTAATTACTCAAATAACTCAAATAAACCCTTTTTTTTAAATGGGAAGGAAAAAGGTAAAGATAGAACATTTGATTTTATTAATATCTTAAAAAGGAATTATACTAATAGACTATCAGACCAAATAAGCTCTTTTCTTAATGTCTAATTAACATATGTTAAATTTTGATTTGCAAACTTATAAAAGGTATAAAAAATTTCTAAATCTTTTATTTTGGTACAAATAAATTTTAAATATTTTAAATTAAAATATTTATTTTTTTTTATTAATTAGTATTTTATTTTATAAAACTATTCTAAAGTGTAAAATTATTTTGGAAAAATAATCAAATCTATCATGAACTATAGGTCAATTATCAATTTCATCATAATTCTAAAGTGGTATCAATTTGCTCCTTCAACTTTTTAAGTTGTTCCAAATCTATCCAGACGACATTGGGGTTGTGCCAGAGTTGACATGGCAAGCTGATATGGCATAAGAGTGGCTGACATGGCAAGAAAAATTAAAAACTTAATCAATTCTATCCTCAACTATAGACCAATTATCAAAATAATCCTAATTTCAAAGTTATAAAATTATAAATATAAAAATTATAACTATAAAATATTAATTAAAATTAATATGTATAATGAAATTATAAATATAAAATATTAATTAAAATTATAGACCAATGGTCTTAGAAAAAATTATAAATATAAAA
>CATIWK010025442.1:0-20822 GCA_949634005.1 Mallotus japonicus | reverse complement strand
GCTGCCACCATGGCCACAGTCAACACCACCACCGCTGCCGGAGCCAAGAAACCACCGCACATACTCATTTTTCCCTACCCAGCACAAGGCCACACACTTCCTCTTTTAGACCTAACCCACCAACTCTCCCTCCATAACCTGGCAATCACCATCTTAACCACACCCAAAAACCTTCCAACTCTTTCTCCGCTTCTCGCCTCCCACCCAAACATCGAAACCTTAATCTTCCCTTTACCGCCCCACCCTTCACTCCCTCCCGGTGTCGAAAATGTTAAAGAACTCGGCAACACCGGAAATCTACCCATAATTTCATCTTTAAGCAAACTTTATGACCCCATTATCCAGTGGTTCCGGTCCCATGCTAATCCTCCGATCGCTCTCATTTCTGATTTCTTTCTTGGATGGACTTTACGCTTGGCTGACGAGATTAACATTCCAAGATTCGTTTTTTTTTCATCAGGTGCATTCTTAGCTTCTCTTAGTGCTTATTGTTGGGAGCATGCTGATGTTGTCAGAAACTCAAAGGTCGTTGACTTCGTTGACCTGCCCAGAGCGCCGTCGTTTAAGGAAGAGCATTTGCCGTCTATTTTTCGGTTATATAATGGATCCGACCCGGATTGGGGGATTGTTAAGGAAGGAATGTTTGCCAATATGTTGAGTTATGGTTGTGTTTTCAATAGCTTTGAGGCTTTGGAAGGTGATTATTTGAGTTTCTTGAAAAAGAAAATGGGTCATGAGAGGGTTTATGGTGTTGGCCCGCTTAGTCTTTCTGTTCCGGATCACTACCGTCGGGGTGGTCCGGATTCGGGTTTGTTTCGTTATGTGTTTGAGTGGCTTGATGGTTGCCCGCATGGATCAGTGGTTTATGTGTGCTTTGGTAGTCAAAAATTGATGAGTAATAAACAAATGGAGGCATTGGCTATGGGTCTTGAAAAGAGCATGGCCCGGTTCATTTGGGTCGTAAAAAGGGGCACGACCCAAGAAGTGAAAGATGGGTATGAAGCGGTACCTGATGGGTTTGAGGAACGGGTTGCTGGAAGGGGGCTGGTGATAAGAGGGTGGGCCCCACAAGTGATGTTACTGAGTCACGCTGCGGTGGGTGGGTTTCTGAGTCACTGCGGATGGAACTCGGTGCTAGAAGGGATAGCTAGTGGAGTGTTGATATTGGGGTGGCCAATGCAGGCGGACCAGTTTGTGATTGCAAGGCTGTTGGTGGAGGATTTAGGTGCGGCCGTGAGAGTCGGAATGGGTGCTGAGTCGGTGCAGGACTCAGACTTGTTGGTGAAAGTTATAAGCGAGTCGATGAATGGAGTTGGGACATGAGCAAGAGAAAAGGAAGGCCAAGGAGTTGCAAAGTAGAGCGTTGGATGCTATAAGAGATGGTGGGAGTTCTTTAAGAGACTTAGATGGGTTGGTCAATGAGCTATGGAAACTACGAGCTAAACAAGGATGAATTGAAAGTACAGGCTAAATAAGGATGAATGGATGGACCATACAATAAATGTTTATGCATTAAATGTTCTCCTAATTTATTTATTTTTATGATCTAATTAATTGAAAGCGAGAGGAGGTTTTGATGTATTGTACGTATGGGGAAGTCAAATTTAATATTTTGTAGTTGGATAATAAAAATATATATATATGTTTTAAATTTAACCGTAAAGTTAAATTAAAGTTGGAGTGGTCAAATAATAAAGTTTTATTTTATAATATAAAAAGATAATGCCTTTGAATCTAAACCTGTCTCATCATACTGAGTTAAAATTAAAAATTTTTGAAAAAAAGTCCAAATAACTAACATAAAAAATTCATTGAATTTTAATTAATGCACTAAAAAATTAGACAAAAATTTCTAGACAAGTTTAAATTACTAATATTTAAAATTACTAATTAGTCCAATTCGGTCAAAATAAAATTACAAACTAATAAATTTCCTATTCTAGTCTGATTAGGATTCCACATTAATTATTTCTTTGTCGGTTTATCTTTTTAATTTCCAATTTCCTATCCATAAAAGGAATTGGATTAACCTTTTTTAACTCTATAAAGACCGAGTAAACTTTTTTTTTTTTTTAATTTCTTCGCTTTTCTC
Source organism: Mallotus japonicus (assembly GCA_949634005.1). Taxonomy (NCBI): domain Eukaryota; kingdom Viridiplantae; phylum Streptophyta; class Magnoliopsida; order Malpighiales; family Euphorbiaceae; genus Mallotus; species Mallotus japonicus. Next base: position 18,730 of record CATIWK010025442.1, on the reverse strand, counting down.
TTATAAAACGTAAACATCATCTCCAAGAGTTTGTTTAATTTTCCTACAGTCTTATTGTACTTGGTACCACAAGCTGAATCATGGCACCAACTTTCATTGCTAACATTCCACACAACAGCGAAACAGCCATTGCCATTCAACATAAAACTTACTATATTGGCTGTAATGATGATGAATCCATTGGAGTTTGGACCTGGGACAAAGCTACTATAAACTGGGCAGTTCCAACTGTTCTTGGAACGAAGCCTAAGCCATGCAAATTTGGGTACTGTGCTCTGTCGTTGAATGATGAAAGAATCTTGGTAGTCAAGAAAGGATCTGCACAAGAAGATGACTGTTTTTGGTTTCTTGAAGTGAACACCGAGTATGTTAAAAAGCAGAAAAAAAATTTAAAGGAAGAAGTTGTTGCTTGGAGTAAAGGTGTGACAGGCGATTCTGATAAGCCTGTTGTTATCACTGGTCCTTCTGGTGTCGGTAAAGGAACTTTAATATCAATGCTTATGGAAGAATTTCCATCGACGTTCGGGTTTTCTGTGAGCCACTCGACTCATGCTCCAATAAACATGGAGCAAGATGGGGTAGACTATCATTTTACTGAGAGAACTGTTATGGAGAAGGATATAAAAGATGGGAAGTTTCTTGAGTATGCTTCTGTTCATGGAAATCTTTATGGAACTAGTATTGAATCTGTTGATGCGGTGGAGAAGAAAGGGAAGAGATGTATTCTTGATATTGATGTTCAAGGTGCAAGATTAGTGAGTGCAAGCTCTTTGAAAGCAGTTTTCGTATTTATATGTCCACCATCTATGGAGGAGCTTGAGAGGAGACTCCGCGGAAGAGGGACCGAAGCAGAAGATCAAATTCTTAAGCGAATGCGCAATGCCGAGGCAGAGATTGAACAAGGAAAATCATCAGGGTTATTTGATCATATTTTGTATAATGATGATCTTGATGAGTGTTATAAGGATCTCAAGCAAGTCCTGAAGTTGGATGGAACTACAGTTGATATGGTTTCAATGAAGAAAGTGGATGATAAAATCATCATAAATGGTGGAACAGCACAAGCAGATAAAGAATCAGAGAATCCAATTGTGTTGGATGTATCATCATTGAGAGGTGGGGCTCCTGGAAAAACAAGGATCAATCGGCTGAGTTAAGCTCTGACGGCTGGGGCTCCATTTAGTTATTTAGGGTAGGATTCTGTATTTGCATAATTGGGTAAATTACAAAAAAATTCATTGACTTTTAGCGTTTTTTATAATTTCAATATATATATATATATATATATATATATATATATATATATATTGACAGTGTCATTCATCAACTTTTAAATTTTTGCAATTCAATACATCAGTTGAAAATTCGGTGAAACTTTGCTGACGTGGACACCGGAAAAATCTGAGTTATGACACGTAAGCGTCACGTCAAAACGCACTATTTTGACTATATACAAAAAAGTCATGACCTTTGATATTTTTTACAATTTAAACACGACCTACTGATTTTGACAAATTAATACATATTTTTATTTTTTATTTAATTTATATTTTTTAATTGATGCATGTAAAGTAAATATTTAAGTAATGAAGATTCAAAATTTATTTTTCTAATTAAATAAAATATAAACTTTATTGCTTATTTTTGTGCAATGAACATTTAATTGATACATTCAAATTGATATGTATTTAGTTATTTTAGATTAAATTATTATTTTATAATATTTAAAATATTTAAATATTTAATTTAATCAAATTGTATTGTATTATTTAAATTGATTTACATATTAAGTAAATTTTATAATAAAATTATACATAAAATAATTAATAATATATATGTTTATGTTGGAATCAAATCTTAATTTTATAATCAAATTATACATAAATCAAATCTTAATTTTATAATAAGATTATACATAAATCAAAACTTAATAATATATACATAAAATTAAGATCTGATTTCAACGAAAATGTATATATCATCAATTATTTTATGTATAATTTAATTATAAAATTTACTTAATATGTAAATCAATTTAAATAATAAAATACAATTTGATTTAATTAATTTTATATCACTTTGAATGTATCTATTAAATGTTCATTACATAAAAATAAGCAATAAAATTTATATTCTATTTAATTAGAAAAATAAATTTTGAACTTTCATTACTTAAATATTTACTTTACATGCATCAATTAAAAAATATAAATTAAATAAAAAATAAAAATTATGTATCAATTTGTCAAAATCAATAGGTCGTGTTTAAATTGCAAAAAATATCAAAGGTCATATATTTTTTGCAAATAGTCAAAACGGTGCGTTTTGACGTGGCACTTAGGTGGATCAACTCAAACTTTTCCAATGTCCACGTCAGTAAAGTTTCATCGAATTTTCAACCGGTGTATTGAATTGTAAAATTTTAAAAGTTGGTGAATAACATTGCAAAAAAAAAAAAGAATATGTCGAAATTTCAAAAAACGTTAAAAGTCGTGAAATTTTTTTTTAATTTACCCTAAAAAAAAAAGGCATGACACATCCAATCCAACGGTTCAGAATTGTCCAAAATCCAAATCAAATTGTATATCACATGGATGCATATTCCAGCCAGTATCTTCTTCTATTCATTCAAAAAGGGCATTGATCAACGCAGCACTGTTTAGAGACGTTATCTAACAACGATTACATACTACACCCATTTTGTGCTACTATCTTTTGGTTGAAATATACAAATGCAATTTAAAGCAAATAAACCTCTATTTTCCAAATAAAACTGGTTACAGCTATATCCTACACTCTTGCTTTGTACAGTTTTTCTTTTTTTTTTTACCACACTCGACGTTGTTTTTACCTTTTAATTACTTTTGGAATATCGGACAGTTATAAAAACTCCGACTAATTTAGATCAGGGTAAACCTAAAACTTTACTCATTCACAATTGATTTAAAATAAGGTATGAACACGATACCAAATAATTGAAATATACCTTACTTGCTTCAAAAGCTACATCTTATCTCTTTCTTTTTTTTTTTTTCTTCTTTACCTTTCTTTTGTATTGTTACTTTGACATTATGTCCCCATCTAGTATACCTCCTTTACTTTGTCTTTACACTTTTTGGACGGCTATCTTTCTAGCTTTTGTGTCATTGTCATCATACAATTGCAAGTTTTACACATAGATTCCTTCCCTCATTTCTTTTTCTTCTTCTATATAAATCAACAACTCCAATTGAATTTTGATGCCTCAAAATTAAATTTGAAGTTGGTTTGTCTTATACTAGAGAAAAAACCAACTTTCAAACCCATGGCTACAACTACTTATAATGCTAGCCAAAACTCATCACAAAGAGGATTAGCCATGGTGTTAGCTCTAGTATCAGCAGTGGTGCTATCTCCATTGTATGTACAACCCAGAAATGTGGAAACACGTTTTTTTCAGGAGTCGAAATGGAACTCTGGATTTGTTCTGCCAATGGTTCTTGCTGGACTAATTATTGCCATTAGAACTACTTCATCATCTTCTTCAACAACATCATTAGGAGGTAGAGGTACATTGATCCCTTCTCCAGAACCTTCTTGGGTGCTTAGAATTGGAAGCTCATCCTGGGGACTTGCTGGAATTCTAGTGATGCTTATGCTTGTACTTTCATGGCAAGAATCTGCCCAAGAATTCTTCTGGAGATAAAAGAAAGAGATCGTTTTTGTGATTGGTGTTAGATGTAGCTAATAATTAAAAATTTGGTATTGTGTTTTAAATCAAAGTAGTAGCTAGTGATTACTATTAGTAAAGTAATTTGTTGAGTATATGATGTTGTGAATGCCAGATTAATGTTTATGCAACTTTGTTTAATCTAATAGATTTAAGTAGACTTGCTTTATACCTTGTTAGCAATGAGTAACAACACAATCCATGAATTCCTGTATCAGAAATTTTAACTTTTCACAAGTTTAATTTTCTCTCTTCAAAATTTTGTTTCTTAATTAAAAATGAAACACCAAACATTTTTTTTTAATCTGATGTTTCTCATATATAGTTGTTAACTTCTTATTTCATAATTTCTACATGTTTAGTGTATTATATTGGATGGTCAAATTTATAATATATATATATATATATTTTAAAATATTTTATATTTGATTAATGAAATGAGGCATGTGTCTATGTATTACAAATTTAATAATTAAAGACAATACACATCCCAGATTTAAGTTATGGTGTATGTAATCGTGTTTAATTAATTGTTAAAAAAATTTTCTCACCCTCGTGATCCTTCTTGGATCAACCGCATTAATCAAAGTCTAATAAAATCTAAGCACCGATAATTCAAATGAAAAAATTTTAAAAATATAATACACTACGAAAATAAAATTGTTTCAAATATTAATTTGAGAAAAATTAATTTCTTTGGAACATGGGAAAGGAAATATAATCATAAAATGAAAAGAAATATAATCATAAAAAGAAAAAGTAACGTTAAAAAATTATAAAAACAGTCACTAAAAGAGTAATCGAGTGATAACTTCTCTTTAAAATATTCTAAAATTTAGAGTTTAAATTCTATCATAGTAGAAAAATATCCTATTATACAGCCTATCCATGCCTATTAACAAAAAAAAAAAATACAGAAAGCAAACGATAAATTTCTACAAAGGTAAAGGAATGTGAATGCGAAACGGTGCCGTAAAGTCCTCTCGATGAGTCAATGTCAGCTGTCCACCATCATCATTATTCCCAGTTGAGCGTCGCTCATTAACTTCAAGCTTACCCACGCAAACCCTCCGTTCCCAAGTTCTGCCCGGACGTGACTCACCGAATCCCTAGTTTCCTAAAAGGTTGGTATCTGAAATTGAATTCCCCTTTTTACTTCATTCAATCCCACGAATCGAGCAATTTCCTTTCTGTTTGGTAATGGCGAGAAAATAGAGCAGAAATTATGGAGAAAACTATAGCAATGTTAATTTATGCACAAAAATTCGAATTCTTTCCTTGATCATTCGAATTTTCTCATAAAAAAAGGTTAAATCATTTGGTTAAATTGAGCTTAATTTTGGGCTTCTGTGTTTTTTTTATGGTCACAAAAATTGATTAGTTTATTTAGGGTTCACAAGTTTATTAGTTTGAAATTCCCAATTTTACATTCAAGAAAATTTGCGGTTGATTGTTTCTGGTTGTATGCTTATGATTTAAAGCATGTTCCCTTAACCTAGAATCATTAGCATTCTGTGAAATCAATCAATTTTATCTAGAAAAATTGGCATTTCACTGGTTTATATCCTCAGCCTTGTAGAAATTGTCATAAGCAAATTTAGTGAGCACCTGTTTTTTCTGAATTTTTCGATCATTCTTTGATCTGGATTTTGGTTTTAAGATATGTTCTGCTAGAAGAAAGAGCATACGCGTTGCTTGTTTTTTGAGATGTCTAATTTTGATTCTTGATGTGGTTGTTAATGGATTCCATTTAGAAAAATGGCAGAAGGAGATGAGGACTTGCCAAGAGACGCAAAGATTGTCAAATCACTGCTTAAATCAATGGGTGTCGAGGACTATGAACCTCGCGTCATACATCAGTTTCTGGAGTTATGGTATCGTTATGTTGTTGATGTCTTGACAGATGCTCAGGTCTACTCTGAGCATGCTGGAAAATCTGCAATTGATTGTGATGATGTGAAGCTTGCTATTCAGTCGAAAGTAAATTTCAGCTTTTCACAACCACCGGCAAGAGATGTAAGTAATGATCTTTTGTACTGTAAACCTTCTCCTTTATTGTTGGTATCACAGAACTTGCCATCCTCATTTGCATTTTGGTAGAAATTGTATCGATTCCATTATATAAATGCATTGTGTGCTTGTATGTTCATGCAGAGTATGAATCTCTTATCTCATGCAATCTTAATTTATATTAGCTAGAAAAACAAGATGGTTGTTTCAATTGTTGGTTGTTTTTTTTTCACCATTTATTATGAACTGAGCCTAACATCTTGAAGTTACAATTGGTCAGGTTTTACTAGAATTGGCTAGAAACAGGAACAAAATCCCGTTGCCAAAGTCAATAGCTGGACCTGGTATCCCACTCCCACCTGAGCAAGATACGTTGATTAGCCCAAACTACCAACTTGCTATGCCAAGGAAGCAGTCTGCCCAGGCAGAAGAAACAGAGGAGGATGAAGAAAGGGCCGATCCGAACTCATCTCAAGAACCAAAGGCAGATGTCCCACAGAGTACTCCTCAAAGAGTATCCTTTCCCCTTACTAAACGTCCCAAGTGAATCTCATATCTTGCAGTTAGATTTGAAAACATCACACCCATATTGAGAAGGATGTCCTGTATCTGTACGTATTCAGTTGATGTGAAAGTGTACCAATTAAGAACAGGAACTGACAAGGAAGAAAACAGAGAACAATTCTTTTCCTGTTGACACTTCCAACTGTATTAAATCTCTCTTGTGATTGTTTTTCATACAGTTTTGATAGTACGTATTGCTTATTGTTCCCTCCACATGTAGGCATGCAAGGCTAACTTTATATCCCTAGTCTTGTTTTCTGACCTTGCTTTCTGGGTTTGAAGTGATTAATATTGCGGAAGCTACAATTGCAAACACCATCCTAAAACAACAGGTTTTGCCACAAACTTGAGAAATTTGAAATAGCCGGCTACATCATGTGAGAGAGAACCGCTCTTTTCTGAGAAACAGCTAAGAATTTTTGGGTAATGCATGCTTGTACGGTATGTTTTCATTTCATTTTATACTTGGTACTGCTAACTTGGGCGCGCGCAAACTTCCTCACGTGTCTAAGGATGCATGGCGCACAACAAAAACTTTAACACCTTCAATTGCAGATTACTTAATGGGATTGAGATAAAGCTGCTACATTTGCTTAAAGTTTCCATATAGTTCAATTACATTTTAAATAAACAGGCCAGTTTATAGACCCTACAACACTGCCATTCCTGAGGAATCGGTGATACAATAACCTGAAATTCAGACTGTGATCTTTAAAAATTGATTTCTTTTAGGCTTTTTTTGAATTTAGTTAGTTATTTTGTCCACTTACCAGAACCATGTAGCTATTCTGTACAAGCATATGTATATACAAGAATAACCAATTTTCACTAAATTGTATACTACTGGAGGGACTATCAATGAAGGTCAACTTCTCCAGCCATGCATCCCACTTGCTGCTGCCGCTGGTGTGCTAGTCAATCCACGGTCATACATGCGCTGAAACTCCTCTCTACACTCTGTCAAAGATTTGTCAGGTATGGCTGGAGTTAGCTCCACCACATCCCCCATCTTAAGTTTGCATGTGGGATCACTCGGTGGCTTGTGATTCAACCTTGGCCTCAATTCTTCCTTCACTGGGAACCCATATGGGGACCATCTTGAGCTTCCCCGTCCAGCTCTTTCCAGCAAATCCATTACTGTTGAGTTTGCAGGAAACTCTTGCACTGACATCTGTAATATTCACGAAATACATAACCAATTTGGTCATTGGCTCTCAAGAACAAATGAAATACAACTAGGGTCATAACCCATAATACTTGATTAAACCCTAATGCAACACAACTTCTCTTTTCATAAACATCATACAGTGATGCCAATTGTCAGTCATCAGTTATCACTATCCAATTATTAATAACCAGAACACCAATCACTGCTTAAGTTGACTCAAGTATTAAAAACAAAAACAACGACAACAACAATTTGCACGAACCTTGTAATGAAAAATATCCAGCCCTTGCCCTAGCCCTATACCTATTCTGCATTGAACTACTTATTATTAAAGTAAACCAGTGAAATGAAAGAATCAAACCTTATCATTCTCAATCATAATGATGAAGACAGGTCCATCCTGGCCACAATGAGGCTTGTATGAGAACGGACAACAATCAGAATGAGTAGGGAATGTACAGGGAGGCTTTATGGAATCAGCATGGCCAATGGAAGATCGGTATTTGCTCATTGTCTCACATTGCCAGGTAACAATCCATCGTGCCCACTCAACCATTTGAAGAACAAATGAAGCGTGCTTGCAATCACCTTCCTTGTATCTCCAATGAGCTGCGAATCCACATTCAGCCTGCAAATGCATCTCCCTTGTACGAATTTGAATTTCAAGTGGCACCATGCCTTCAGCCCTTACTACTGTATGGATCGATTGATACCTACAGTTTTCATATTAAAGTTAGAAAGAAAATAGACATATATTCAATATCACACTACTGATGAGCCAAAGCATACCCATTGAACTTGGGGTGACTTATGTAGTCCTTAAATTTTCCAGGAACTTCCGACCATAACTGGTGAACAACTCTCAACGCACTATAACAGTCTTCCTCATTGTCGACAATCAGACGTAACCCATGAATATCATGAATCTCATCCATATTCAGCTTCTTCCTGCCCATTAAAAACCATCAGATGGTTAGGTAAACTGCACATAATAAATAAGATTCAGTCACAACAACTTCATTCAGTGTCATAAAGTAACATGTTTAAAGTACATTTAAGCAACCACCTAAAGGCCCAGAATTAGCAAAATATGTGTTGGAAAAGCTACAACCACCACAAATGTACAATCTATGATGACGTTTTCAGGCGCTTGTTTCTAATTTTATTTTCTATAGTATTAGACATTGCCAAACTAAGCTGTTTCTTATAAGATCCCCGCACACAGAAAAGAAGGAAAGCAATAGAAGGAAAGAGGGGGAGACGGAGAGAGAAAGAAAGCATACTTCAACATTTTGCAATATATGCTATACAAGCTTTTATGCCGTCCAGAAAGAACATGATATGAAATGGCATCATCCTTGAGAGCTTGCTCTAATTTCTCCGTCACAGAAGTGATCACTGCCTCATCAAAACACTCCACAAGTCTAGAAGATAAATCTCTGTGTTGATCTGGGTTGAGATGCTTAAAACACAGATTCTCTAGTTGCTCTTTCCAACTAGAGATTCCCAAGCGATTTGCCAATGGTGCAAATATTTCCAAAGTCTCCTTAGCAAATCTCTGTTGCTTGACCAAAGGCAATGCATCTAATGTCATCATATTATGCAATCGATCTGCTAATTTTATCAGGACAGCCCTGGCATCTGCCATGGCAAGGAACATGGTGTGCAAGCGGTCCGCTTCAACAGTCTTGTCTGCTGTATTGTTCTCACGTGCAAGCTTACTTAAGTGACTAAGTTTAGAAACCTGATTAAAATGTAACAGAGCAGATTAGAAACTTCAAACATGATTAAAAGAAATGCATAAACAATATCAACAAGGAAAAATAAATTCCTTCCACTATTTTTTGGGATGTCTCACTTGGTGGACCTTAAAATGACAAGTAGAAATGAACTCTAATATATCAACCTTAGATTCTGTAAGAATGCTGTTAGTTTTTAACATTTCAAACTACCAGATTCCTTTTAAAACATACACTCCAGTTCATTTTTTACATTTTTCCTGTTACTAGGTCCTATAATGCTAAAGAAAACAACTGAACTACTAAGGAGGACCACATTGGTGGAAGTCCACATCCATTTCAACCTAAATGAAACTTTAAACTGAAAAAGTCAAACACATATTATATATTTTGTCAAATCAATATATCAAAGGAAGACTAGGAGCAAAGCAAGGTTTGATCTTTTCCAACAGGAAAAAAAGGTTTGAGAAAGCCAAAGAAGTAGAGGTATCATCAACCAAACCCAAGTTGAAAAGATTTAATCATTTTCAAAGCTAGCCTTTGGTATTTTTTCATAACTGCGAGGCAGTCATCACTATGAGATGTCAATCTCAGCTAAAGAATATTGTCAAGACAATTTATGATCAAATGAAAGCCACAACGAAGCATGGCTGCACAAATTTTGCCTGATGGGAAGAACCCAAAACGGATTCCATTCGAACACAGTCATGAACTGCAAGAAAACTAAACTAAAAATCATAGACTTCTATATATCTAGATTTGGCAGTAAATTCCTTGATCAGAATAAAGACAACATTTAAGTACAGAAAATCTCTCCAATTATACTTGATGATAAAATTGCTGACTAACACGGGCACAAACTCATTTATCAGTTCAATGCAGAATATACTGCATCAATAAAAGAGCGTCACATACACCATTAAGCAATGCATATAGAATGCAAAAGAAGTGTAAATCAAATTTCTCTTCCGTATTCTGAACCTAACATTCTATAACAGAATAAACAAGAGATCAGACTCTTACCCCTTCCACCAAATCAGCTACCCCTGCTCCAAATGTCCTAAATATATAGTCATAGCTTAAAAAAGAATCATCAATTGTGTCATGTAAAAGCCCTGCAGCAACCACCGTAGAGTTAGCCCCAATCATTGCGAGCAAAACAGCAGTCTCCACGCAATGCTGCAAATAAGGATCTCCACTTGCCCGCATCTAAATGACATAAAAATAAAATTTCTTAAGCTCTTAAAACAATTATTGACAAAAACAAAATCTAGTGAAAATCCAAATTCCCAAACTGTACCTGTCCTCTATGTGCTTTTTCAGCCTCATAGAAAGCTTTAACAACAAAATCTTCATAAAATATTTTGTGCCTCAATTGTGCACCCAGGAGCAATTCTTTAGCATAAGGCTCGTCTTTGGACTCCACAAAGCTACCCTCCATATTGAATGTCAATTCATCCACAGCAACAGATGAAGCACCCGCATCAGTGGCAACATTATCAACCTCAAAAGTCGGTGAACCATAATCAACACATGATCCAAGTGCATGTCTCACAAATCCATTAAACAATCCATTAGTCCCACCACGAAATGAGCTTTGAAAACCCAAATCAGCACTCTTTTCCCGAGCAATTCTCATAGGAGGACTAGTAGAACAAGAGACTGGACCTTGTAACACTGAAATTGGACTCTGGTCTCGCTTTATACAAGACCCACCACCAAGATATTTACTTGGTGAATACCGAAATGAAGTACTCAATTCTTTCAAATCCTCCCCTCTATCATGCCATAAAGAACCCAAGTCCTCTCTATCACCAGAAAAAGATGCATGCTTTACAGTTGAAGAAGAAAACAAACAAGACAAGCCACCAACAACAGATTTCTGTGAAGAAGAAGCAGTGGAAGAAGCTGTAGATGAAGATCTTGAGTTCAACTCAAAATCACAAGATGCATGACAGTTGATTTGACATGGGTGTGGCGCAGAGCACACACTGCTAGGTGGGTTTGCATATAAAGCTATTGTTGAAACAGCCATGGGTATCAAAATATCAGATTTCTTACTTTTCCTAATTCAGATCAAGGAACCCAAATCAAATCAAACAGAATGTTTAATTTAAATCAAATTTTAACAAACACCCACTAATTTATCCTAAAAACCCACAAATTTTATATTCTTATAACAACGAATTCGTTGATAGATCTAATTGGATTGAGCTCGGTTCAAAAACAAACCCAGATAAAAGAAGAACCCAGCTTTATCTTTATAAACATATACAAATAAAAAAAGAAGCAAGGAAATAAAAAATTCAAGAGATTGTCCTTTGTTGTGAAGAAAAAAGAACAAAAAAAAGAGCTACAGTATGTACAAATTTATAGAAATTTCTGGGTGTTTTTTTGACATAGAAAAAACACAGGAAAGAAGCTGCAGAGAGAGAATTTACAAGAAATTAAAAACCCCAAAAATTGAAAATTGAAAATTGAAAGGAAGAAAAAGAAGAGTCAATGACGCTTATTATTCGTATTATTATTATTAGATTTAGTACAGATAGAGAAAGGAAGCAAGAAACAGCTACGAAAGTTTCTATCTTTGTTTCTGATTGCTTTGTGTATCATTCTCTCTCATTCTCTCGTTCTCTGTTCTTTTGTAATTGCTTTGCGGCCTTGAGAAGAAACTTGTGAAAGTACTCTTTTATCCTTGTTGCATAACAGAAATAACGGTATTGTCCAACTTGATTTTTTCCATTTTTTTATTTAATTATAGTAAATAAATATAATATAAATAAACTGAGAGCATCTATTTTTATTTTTAAAGTAAAATCTTTTCTTAATTTTGAGATATTTATTACAAATTTATAGATATTCCACAGAATATTATTGTAAACATAATAACTTTAAAAACTAAATTATGAATGTTCCTTTAATTCTGGTAATATTCATACGTGCTTAATGAATTATTGTCTATTGTTAACTTATATTATATTGAATATCAACATAAATTACAATTGGCAAGGATATTGGCGCGCCCTTAATTTAATGGCCAAAATTTATCACTAATAACATTAAGATTCGGATTTGAATTTCAACCCCTACCCCGTTCCTCAATTACTAGTGATAATATTTTTATTTAAATTGTATTTTTGGATCTGAACCATATTATATACAATCTCGTTAAAAGATCTTTATCATTCTTGTGGTTCTATTTTACATCAAATTGAATTAGTTATAATCCATTAACTATAGATAGCGGTGATTTACATAAAAAAAATACCAATATATATAAAAGTTAATATATAATTTTTATTTATTAATATTAAAAAATTAATATCTTTATAATAATAGATTTATAAAAATAATTATATAAATTATGAGATGAGGGATTTGAGTCATTATAAATTCAAAAATTTTTTCTCTTCGTTAGCATTTAATATGTCACAATGAATTAGTAAATGTGGTAAGTGGGTTCTCTACACGATGACTATTTTTTAGAGTTTTTTGTAGTTCTTATCCATTTAGTGAATAATAGTAATAAATTAGTAATGAATGATTATTGAATGCAATGAGAAAATTTCCTAATCCAAGTCAGCAAAGAGATTAGCAAATAATCTTCATGAAATTCTATTGAAAATTAATGGATTTGGTATGTTGTAGCCATAAGCCAATCTCAATGCAACCCCATGAGACTATATATTATTTTATTTTTCCTCTTATCCTCTCAATTATTTAAATAATTTTTTCTCAATGTAATCATTAATCCTTTTTTTTTAATTGTTGGCATGGCAAAAGCATCGGAACTCAATTTAATTGATTTTTTTTTTTTTTTGCTTGCCACTGTGAAGGATGAAGGTTGTTTCCTCTTTGCTATTTAGCTGTTCGAAGACATCAAAGCTGGATTTGGACCCACTTATTGATATTTATCAACTTTTGTTTATTTATTTATTTATTTTTGAGGAGGAATTGTAGTGCAACTTGCAAGCAAGAACAACTTACTTTTTTTTTTTTTTTTTGAACAAAAAGCAAGAATCAACTTGAGGATGAGGAATCTCTATGAATGATGAATCTTTTTTGGATAAATAGGTAAACAGTGTCCTTTTTTTTTGTTTTTGTTATTTTAGTTTTTGATAATTTTTTTATAGCTAGATGTTTGAATTTGTAAAAAAAAATTAAAACAATATTTTTAACAAATTTTATAGATTAAAGTGTTTATGTGTTTTATTTTAACAATAAATTAATTTAAATTTTCTTTTCTTAATATTGAATTCATTTTTTGTTTTTATTTAAAAAAATTATTTTTTTCACTTGTATATATTAAATTTTGAAAGAAAAATATACTAAATATTATTTTACTAAAATAATTAAACTATTATTATTGAAAATTAAAATAAAAATTAATATTAAATTTATTTTTAAATTTACCAAAAAGTTAAAAAAAACTGCAATTTAACTAAAATAAAAAATAGATATTTATTGTAATTAAAATAAAAATAAAATAATTTTTTAATGAATAAAATTTTATTTAACTAAAATTACAAATAAAAAATTAAATTCAGCCACTATAATTAATAAAATAAAAAGAGAATGAAAAAATAATTAATTTCTTCAATTTAATATGATAAGCAAAAAAAAAAACTTTTTTCAAATCTAATAATTTTAAAAAATAAATAAAGTTCAATATAAAAAACGAAGTACCTATTTAAAATAAGACACACAAGCATTTTAACATGTGAAACTTGCTAGAAACACTATTTTATAATTTTTTTTACATATTCAAACACTTAATTTTAAAAAAATTATTCGAAGATGAAAAATAATAAATGTGAAAAAATTCGGACACCGTCTATGCCTTTATCCTATTTTTTTTAATACAACAGATATCGATTTCAATTTCTTTTCCTAATGCTTTGGATTTTAGTACACCAAACAAAAAAGTAAAAGAATTATCACATATCAAACTATATATAACACTTTAGTGAAGATTTTATTCCTTTAACATTAACATGATTTTATTCGATTTTGGTTCGTAGTAGATAAGATAAATCAAATGTTGTTCGATTGGTCAACTTTACCAATAAAAGAAAAGTAAATATTTATAAAATAAAATATGAACATTTTATTTTGTAAGATTAGTAGGTATATCTTATATAAAATGATAAATTTTGAAAATAATTAAAAATATTTATAAACTATTTTCTTCAAAATACATTTTTAATTAGAATTTGTTAATCATGTTAATATAGCAACCATATTGTATTTTGAATTATATAAATTAATGATTCAACATCTTATTTACTCCCATAAAGAAATTAACAAAACAATCTCAATTAGAAATTCCATGATATCTCCACAAACAAAATCTGCCCTACACAATTTAAAAACTACAATCACACACCCTAAATTTTATAGTTATACATACTAAATAAATTGAGATATATAAACCGAATAAAATCGAATCGAATCGAATCGAATTAATAATAATGAATCAGTATCGATAAATTTTATTTATTTAATTTTCTTTTTCAATTAAAAGGGCACTATTGAGAATTGAGGAAGAAAGGAGGGGTGATAGGTCACTCAACACCTCCATCAAAGAGGTTTCCTCTAGAACTATGTTTACTACTACTACTTGTGTTGTGCCCTTGATAAGGACTCCCTCCTCCATCTCTTCAATTCTCTTGAATCTTTTATTGTCTTTTTATGCTAAACACAGCAGGTTCCGTGATACAACTTTCCATTACCCACGTGTCCTGACTTGATCAGCCTACCAACGCCACATGGTCAACTCGTGCCGTCTACATTTGTCTTCCTTTTACGGCTAGTTGGTGCGGGTTTTGTTCTGACTCCGTCACAGACTGTCACGCTCATTGCACGAGTTTTTTTTTTGCGTTTGTCTGCCGACTCTGCTCCGTAAATTTTTAGAGCCGTCCGCTTCTTCCGTTAACAAGATTCGGATTCTCTGCGTTCAGTCTCATCATCTGAAAAGATTCTGGACCGTTGATCTCTAAGGAATCTTGATTGGACCAATTAGTAGTAATGTTTTGTGATATCATCATGATATGGTCAAGTAGAAGAGCTAATCATTTTCCTTTAATTATTACATTATTTGTATTTTTTTTCAAAACAAAATAATAATAATAGTTCAAAAGAAACCTAAAGATGTAGAAATTTCTACTTCATCTATTAAATTAAATTTCAATGAATTTCAATTTTATTGTAGCACTTTTCCTCCCTAGTTGGTTTGGCTCTTTGGACATTTGCATAATTAGAATTTGGTATTTTCAAATTGATATTTCAATAGATTCAAATGCATATGTAATTTTTTAAAAATAAAATTATGATGTGATGGTCAAAATATAAAAATTAAAATTATTTAAAAATATAGTACGTAAATATGAATTTAAATCCTCTCTTATTATATATAAACATGACCTATCAAATAAATTTTAAGATTTATAATTTATATATATATATTTCTGAATTTAAGAAAAATTCAAGGCATTTCAATTTTTGACAAATAAAAAATGAGGATTAATTAATCAACACTTAATTTTTTTTTTACTATTACAAATTAAGAATGAGAAAATTTAAACCTAAATTTTCAGATAATACCACAAAAGGTCAAGCATCATTGGCAATTATTAAACACATAATTAGCTATTAATCCAATTGGTCATTTTTATAATGAACAAAACGACAAAGTAAGGTTTCTAGAACAAAGAATACCTAATTAATTTGGAAATAGTTGTAGGGTCTATGAAGAAAAGTATTTAAGAAATATCTAAGGGTTTCTTCAAAAAAAAAAAAAGAAATATCTAAGGGTTTCTTCAAAAAAAAAAAAAGAAATATCTAAGGGTTTAGTTGCATTAACCAACCCTATTTTTTGAGAAATTAAAATACAAATATTATTTACTTCTATTAATTAATTAATTTAGTCTAAGCCGTTATGACGAATGGTAAAATATTATATTATGAAATTAAGACATTTAGTTAAGAGTATGGTTCGATCCCTTAACTCCATTACTCTCTCACTTTCAACCATGAGACTTAACCATTTAGATTAGCTTTTTTAAAAAAAAATAATAATTTATAATAATCACTTTGAGAAAAAAAAAAAGAAAAAAAAAAGTCATGTGCATGGCAATTGACATGTCATGGTATAGGAGCACGCTGAGCTTATGGATGTTGCTTATGAGAGTGTTGTTGAAACGTGCAAGCCAAAATTCAAGCATGCGTCGAAACGTGAATTTTTAATACTTTGAGGACACGCTACTATTCAATTACCATTTATGCCCCCACTTGATTAAATTAAATAAGCAAAATCCATTTTTAAGCCCCTCAACTATAGCAGTTTTTTCTATTGAACCCCTATCGTTTTATTGCATTGCATTGAACCCCTATGCTATTATTTATATAGCTATTGAACCCCAATTTGACAAATTTCATAGAAATGTGTAAAAATTTTAAGGGCTCAATGTATTACATAAATAATAGTATAGGGGCTCAATGTATACATAAATAATAGTATAAGGGCTCAATGTAATACAATAAAATGATAGGGGCTCAATAGAAAAAACCGTTATAGTTCAGGGGCTTAAAAATAGTTTTTACCAATTAAATATGCTATTATTTTCACATTATCCTAATACATCAATAATTCTTCAACCAAATTAGATAATTTTTTTATCCATTTATTATTTTAATTTATAAACTGATTTAAAGTGTCTATACGGTGTTTTTATAAACTAAAATGCATTTAAAATAAATTAATATATTAAAATGGTCAATATATACAGGTTAAAAAAACAAATTGAAGAACTGTGTCAAAGTTAAAGAACTGCAGTTTTTATCATTTGATTCATAAATGCTTTTTTTAAAAAAAAAAATTGTATGTCATTGTTACCTTACAAAATAAAAAATAAAATAAAATTTCTCATAAAATAATAATTTAACTTATTTGATATGTTGACGTTAACATGTATATTAATGAGTATTTTGAATTATTTTAAAAGTCAATGTTCTTAAGATTTAAATCTCATCAAATTTGAAAAATGTGTATTGCTATATTTTTTTATGGGATAAACATTTTTTTTAAACGTTGAGCAATAATATAAAGAGAATAATACAAATTTTCTATTATTGAGATTATTAAAAAAAGTTTAACATATTTTATGAAATTATTAAGATGAAGATAAGGTTTAAATTTAAGAGATTTTTACCTACACTATACATATTACATCTTATGATGGGATATATGACACGTAAATCAAGCATTTTATACTTAACCATTAAAGTAAAATATATATTTTTATATCACACATACAATCGGGTGTATTTTACGCCATACATGCAAGAATTTTCCTTTAAATTTGGGTTTAAAGAAAAAAGATAATCAGGCTAGTCAGCTATGGAGCCAAGAATTACAATGCAAAATTGCAAACAGAAGGTCCAAAATTCTGGGCCAGAAAGGTTGTTTTGTCCCTAATTGGCGATATGATACAGCGACTGCAATTGAATAAAAGGCCCAAAGACTTAAATAAATACATTAATATTTAGATTTTGCATGGATTGGCTTTTGGGCTATCGCCTGTCAGCTCATCATTACACGCTAATGCTCTGATCATTGCACTTTGATTTCCAGCCTTCTTACCCCTCCTTAGCCATACCTTCCTTAAAAATTCTCCAACCAAACAAGCATAGCATTTTACCCCTCCCTTAGCATTTTATTTTTACCCGCAAGTTATACCATGGATTCCTATCCATGATACTGTGTGTGCCTCACACGTGTGAATTAAGCTCGCGTTCTTTTTTTTTTCGCGCTTGCCTTCTTTTTTTTATTTCATGCTTTCTTCTTTTTCATCTGGGCTTGCTCTTCTTCTTCTTCTTTCCTTATACTTTGGCTTTTTTTTTTCTCTACATCTTCTTGTTCTTATCCTTCTTCTTCTTTCCTCACCATTGCTGCAATCTCTGACCTTTTTTTTTTTTATCTCATTCAAATCAAATTTGAAAAGAACCAAAATCAAGAAACAAGAAGTAAAAAGGTAAGTCAAGAAATAATAACAAGAGCAAGAACCCTTATACACAACTGCTCCTTCTTCTTCTTCTTTTTCTTCGTCTTTTTCTTCTTGTTCTTCTTCTTTTTGTATTTTTTTTAGATTGAATTTTCATTGATTTTGTTGTATTTGTTTAGTTTGTGCATATAAATTCATTAGTTGTAATGGAAATATTCATGTGTTATTGATTGGAAGTTCATGTGTTATTAAATAAAGATTAAATTGAATGTGAACCTACAGTGAAGGTCTGTAAACTTGCAAGTGAAGGTCTGTGAACCTGCAAGTGAAAGTCAGTGAACCTGCAAGTGAAAGTCAGTGAACCTGCTGCAAAATTCATTGATCTTGACATGTATGTTCATTTGAACCTGTAGGCAAAGGTCAATGAACTTACAGCAGACTCATTGATTTTGACCTGGAAATTCATTGATTCTTATGAACATACAAATAAATATCAATGAACTTCATTGTTTTGATCAATTAACCTATTAATTACTAC
>CATIWK010025437.1:0-10332 GCA_949634005.1 Mallotus japonicus | reverse complement strand
CTAACTAATTCAATTCAATTAAGAAAAAATTATAAAAATGGTAAAGTTCTTACAACAATTAATTTAACCAAACTTTTTTTTTTTGAAAAAGTTTAACCAAACGTATATACTATAAAATGATTATCCTTAAATTTTCGTTTTAAAACTTGCAAAACAAATTGAACACTTGCCAAGTTATCCATTCATGATAAAAATGGTCATTTTTGTTTGCATTATCGCACCACTTTCATCCATATATAATTTCTATCTTGTTTTTATTCATATCATTTGATAAAAAATTTTGTCAAGTAATTGGATTCTCTTAAAAAAAAAAATTATAAAAATTTATTCATAAATGCATAGACTGATGTGGTGGAATGTATGTTGAGATCACATGGAGTGATCATAAATGAAATTTATAAAAATTTTGACTAAGGCTTGTACAAGTACAAGTTCACATGGAGTGATCATGATCAAGGCCCTGTCCTATATGTTGTGGTGTGTGTATATATATATATATATGGCTTCGTTCATACGTGGATTTGTCTGTCTGATGCCAGTTTCCAAAATGATGATTTCTGCAATTGAAAATTGTGGATGCATTGCCTGTGTTCTTGCCGTTATCTTCCAAGAATTTTTTGTTCTCATTTTCTTCCTGCACCAATGTTTCCATCTTCTGAAGTAGCAAACAAAATCATCCTTGCTCTTTACAAGGCTGAGACGCACATAGCGATTTTCTGCACCAAACAACTCGCCTTTTCGGCCGCTGATGTTGGCTTCTGTTTTCAGGATTCTGAAACAATCTTCATCTTCTTGTCTTTCACACTTGAGCCATGCAAAAGCTGGAGAAGGTAACATTCTTGGAGAAGGACCAATTAATATTGATGTTCAGTTTTTTTTTTTCCATCATTTCCTCATTGTTTGGAATCCGAATTCAAACATTTCTCTTCCTTCTCCTTTAAGGACTACTTTCAGAAGCTTGAGAACTCGTAGCTGAGTTTCTCTAGGAACACCATAAGTACTTGGGCTCATATACTTTAGCTTTCTTTGATATACAGCCTCAGCCTTTATTATTGCCCACCTGCAAAAGAAAGAGCAATCTATTAGCCAAAATGGAAGCAACACTTTATTTTTTAGGTATATTGATGTTAAAAAATTATAACCTTTTCGACATTTGTAATCTGTACCGAATTTTAAAATTTGGTAAAACTAAGACAATTTAATGTATGTTTATAATTTTAGCATAATCAGTTTAGTCAATCAACAAAAAAAAAAAAAAAAAAAAACAAGTGGCATATATGAAGTAGTTCATTTCTATTTTTATAAGTTCCACATCCATATTATTTAAATGATAACTATAATAGTTAGTTACAATTCATTTGGAATAATTTTAAAAAATATAAAATAAGAATGAAAAAATTTATTTATTATGTAAAAGTTATGTTTACTTCATTTTTTATTTAGTTGGAAGCTTTCCTATGTTACCATAATAATAGAGGTTAGCTAATTTACCTCAAATATTATGTGTATGTTTTATTTTTTTTTTAATTTTTATCAAATTATATAATTATACTAAAATTGTAAATAAAATGTCAAATTAGATTATTTTTGTCAAATTTTAAAATTTAGTTTAAATTTAAAAAAGTAAAAAAAGATTATAATTTTTGACACCAATAGATTTTTTTTTAATTCTTAAGATTTTATTTTCCTTTCTTACGATGTTGGCACATAACTATTTTTTCATGAATAGAGATTTTTTATTAATATAGCACATATGTTGGGTTTTAAACTTGCTAGTTTTTATCAGTTTACTTTCTAAAATTATAAATTGACGTTAAACCTTTAAATTGTTGAAAAGTGTTTATGAGTAATATTTTTAGCAAATTAAAATATCAAAATGGTTAATTTGCGATTTAAAGGAAAAAAATAATAAAACATTTCAAATTCAAGAGACTGTAAATGTATTAAACAATTTTTATTTTGAAAAGTGTTTGCCCAAAAATTGAAGCGAGATTGTTGAGGAAAGAAATAATTTAAACTATACATATATATATATATATATATATATATAATTTGATTGATATGGTGTCATATAAAGTATCAATTCTTATACCCAAATACACTGCCAGCATGGCCAGTAAGCTTGGAAAATGTAAATATCATAAGGTCTTCATCAGCTGGAGCTGGAATTGGAGTAAAATGAGGCCAGTAGTATGCAAGAACATGAATTGTCTTGACTGATGCGCCTTGGAGAACTGCTTTCTTCAGTTCACCATCTGGATTGTTGGGAGAGGTTACAAGCTCAATATAACTGCTCGAAGAATGCATATTGTGCTTCCAAGACAAATGATCTCCATTGAACTTAGAATCTTCAAATTGGAAAAGTTCTGTTTGCTCTTTATAAACCTGTAGAAGTAAAATAAATTGAATTGTTATTGTCAATGTTAATACCATATATATATATATATATGATAAACTAATTTTTTTTTTGAACAACTAGAATATATTGAAAACTAAGCAGGAAGCATACAGTCCATATCTCTCATAAGGAGAGATTGAAGATGATAATGAACATTGAAACTATTATCAACCATAAGCAAACTATATTGGTTTTTAGATAACCAATCTGCCACTTTATCGGCAGTTCTAGGGATGAATTTTAAAGTGACATTAGTACTATCAGCTAAAAGAGTTCTTATGTCCTGAATTAGAACGTCCACCTCCCATGGAGGTTGATCTTGAGAATTAATGATCTGAACAGCTCTGAGTTGATTCCAGTATAAACCTTTGGTTTTGAAAGCTGGTAGAATACTTCAAGGCAGAAAAATGGACATCAATTCTACTTGAAAAGCAGACTGAATGTACCCCAACGGAGAAGAGAGATGAGTAACTTGACCATTCCAGCTTCTACATATAAAAGCAAACTTGCAGCTTAGCGTAGATGAATTAAATGATGCATCACAATTAAGCTTTAGAGTTCCTCGGGTTGGAGGGAGCCAATAGGTGACCTGGTCGTTTGAAGATTGGTGCCTGCTGCCTTTTGGAGCTGATGAGGTTAGTGTAGCTTCTTGAACTGGAGAGATTAGCAAGGACCACCAGTTATGAAATGATGAAATGATGCACTGGGGATCTTCTAATTTCTTGTTGAAAACTAGGTTATTTCTCGCCTTCCAAATGAACCAACATATACCCACCACCAGATTAATCATTTTCGCACATCCATCATCTGTCAACATTTGCAGTGTTCTCTTCCACCAATTAGTAAAGCTACTGAAATCAATAGAGTTAGGCATGTAGCCTATAGAACTAGCATACCACACAAGCTAAGAATGATCACATAAAAATAAAAGATGCTCCAACGTTTTAGGGTGTTTAAAGCATCTTTGGCAAATTAGACTGATTTTAGATCCCCTCATCAATAAACCCTCCCCAGTTGGAAAAGCATTCCCCAGTTGAAATCAGTTGGAAGAGCATTCTTTAAGCACTGCCAGATAAAAACTTGCACTTTTGGAGGGACTTGTAGCGACCAAACTAATTTCCACCAGTTATTCATTGTAGTGGAGGTATGGCACTGTTGAGGTCCAGCTTCAAATGAGCTCTGTTTGAGAAAACGGTATGCCGACTTAACCGTGTAAACTCCGGATTTCTCAAAATGCCAAACGAGCTTATCTAAGGATCTTCCAGCTGTTCTTTGAATTAGGATGCAATGAATGGCTGTCCTTTCTGCTTTGTTAAACAATATTCTTAGCTTTTGATGGTTCCATTGATGCGTTTGCCAATTTATGAGGTGCTTTACAAGAATAAACGGAGAATTTGGGGGGTTTTTGAGAGTTGATTCTAAAGTTTTGGAGTGTGGGAACCCAGGGATCCTGCCATATGTTAATACTCTGGCATGTGCATACATTCCATCTAAATCCACCCTCTACTGCTTTTCTTCCAGACAGAATACTACACCATAACCATGAAGGTTTAACTCCTTGCTTTACACTCATGAAGTCCGTATGAGGGTAATAAATCCCTTTGAGAAATTTGGCATATAAAGAGCCTGGATTCTGTATTAACTTCCATCCAAACTTGCCCAGGAGTGCTTTATTAAAAAGAGAAAATTCTCTAAAGCCCATGCCTCCACTTTTTTTAGAATTAGTGAGATCCGACCACCTCACCTAATGATGCTTGTGATCTGATAAATTTTGGCTCTACCAGAAGTTTCTAATGAGCTTTTCCAAAGCTGAAATAACACAGATGGGAATAGTGAAAACAGACATAATATAGGCTGGAAAAGATTGTATTACCGACTTAATTAAGACTTCACGCCCTGCCTGGGACAAAAATTTGCACCGCCAGGAGGATAATTTGGATTGAGCACTCTCAATGAGAAAGTTGCACAATTCCTTGCAAGTCTTTGCCCAGTCCATAGAAATGCCAAGATATTTCGAAGAGTAGGTAGACTCAGCTATATTAAACAATATAGAAATTTACAGCTTCTGAGCATTATCAACATTCTTGCTAAAGAATAATTCTGACTTCAGCAAATTTAGTTGAAGACCTGATTCATCAAGAAAATCATAAAGGATATCTTTAATTTCAACAGATTCCTCCTTGGTTGCCTCTCCAAAAAGAATTGCATCATCTGTAAAGAGAGAGTGGGTTAGCTTGGGACAGTTCCTGGATAATTGAATGCCATTTATTCGACCTTGTGTCTTCCCTTTAGATAAGGAATAAGAAGGAGCATCAGCCGCTATGATGAAGAGATATGGGGAGAGAGGATCTCCTTGCCGGAGACCACATTGAGGGGTAAAATAGCTAGAGCAATCGCCATTAAAAGAAACTAAATATTTTATTGTGGTGATACAATTCCAAACCCATTCAATCCACTTAGCATGAAATCCAAGTTGCTGCATGACCGCTTTAAGAAACTTCCGCTGTATGCTATCAAAAGCCCTTGCTATCAAAAGCCCTTGCAAAATCAAGTTTAAGAGCAAAAAAACCCTTCCTCCCCTTAAATTTATTTTTAAAAGCATGCATTACCTTATGATTTACCATAATATTATCCTGAATACACCTTCCAGATACAAAAGCAGACTGATTTTCTGTAATTATATGGGGCAGTACCTTTTTAAGTCTGTTTGCCATAATTTTTGATATGACCTTGTAAAGGAAGTTGCAACAACTTATGGGCCTGAAATCATCAATCTTCACCGGGTTTTTAGATTTAGGTGCCATTGCAATTAAGGTGTTGTTAATGTTCTGCGGTATGAGGGAAGAAACAAAAAAATCCTAAACCGTTTTTATGATATCATCCGTAATAATTTCCCAGTGGCACTGATAAAAAGCTCTCGGAAATCCATCTGGACTTGGTGCCTTGAACTTCACAAGGGAGAACACAACATTCTTGATTTCATCTCTATCAACCTCTTTGATTAACTCGTGATTCATGCTATCTGTTACCAAGCAAGGAACATTTTAAAGGGATTGTCCTGTAAGGCATGGTTCTGCTTGCCCGTATAAGTTATGAAAATGGTGGAAAATAGCTTTCTGAATTTGATTCCCGTCTGTTAACCACTGCCTTGTTGAACTGAAGATTTTCATGATCTGATTTCTCTGCCTTTGCTGAATGACAGATGAGTGAAAAAAACTAGTGTTCCGATCACCGTCCCGCAACCAATTGATATGAGCTCTCTATGCCCAATTAATTTCCTCTTGGGCATATAATCGATTAATTTCAGACCTGATGCTAATTTGCTTTGCTTTTTGTATGTCGCCATAATCTCCATTAAACAGTGTGTCAAGCTGTTGCTTAAGTTCAATAATCCTCTCCTGGCAGTTACCTCCTTTCTCTTTTTCCCATTTGATTAATTCAGGCCGAAGCCTTTTAAACTTCATTTCCATTGGTAGCGAACCTTGAGTTGGACAAACCTCTTCCCCCCAACAACGTTTGATGGTTTCCTTCCACTCTGGATGCAATTCCCACTTGGCCTCATACTTGAAGGATTTTCTTATTGATTTTTTCCGATGGTCCATCAATAGAACAAGAGGACAGTGATCTAAGCCTAGAATTGAATCATGCTGAAAAATTGCAAATTCATTCTTCAAACGCCATTCCACATTACAAAGTGCTCGATCTAGTCTAGCTCTAATGTTTCCATCACCTGATTGCTTATTTTGCCTAGTGAACATATCCCCTTTGAAACCAAGATCCAACAGCTCACCTCCGATCATAAAATCATTGAATGGCTTTAGATGAGATTGAGTTAGATGAACCCCACCTTTCTTTTCATGAGAGAACTGACAGCCATTAAAATCTCCAATAAGGAGCCAAGGCATTCCGGTTCTTTAATCTAAATCCTTGACTTCATGCCAAACAACAGATCTATTTTCTCTCCTTGAATCTCCATAAATGCCCGTAAAATGCCAGGTGCCATCTACGGTGATTAGAGCATCTATGTAGTGCTTTGACATCCCTTGAATCTGCACTCCCCATTCATCATTCCACCAAAGACCGAGACCACCGGATCTTCCAATTGGATCCACGTAAGCTCCCTTGCTGTATTTGTATTTAGATCTGAGAGTTTCAAGTTAAGAAGAGGGTTGTTTCGTTTCTATTAGGAAGACAAGCTGTGGCTTAAATCTGTTGATTAAACAGTGCAAGACCCGCTTAGTGAGAGGGTTACCAAGACCTTGGCAATTCCATGAGAGGATCGACATAGATGAGGACAAATCAGGTTGTCTTGGCTGAGAAAGAAAAGATCGATCACAGCTGGGAAAAGAGAATAGCTATCGCTACTGAAGAAGAACACAGATAATAGCTATCGCAACTGAGGAAGTTTGCAGAGAACCAGAGTAGTTAGAACGCTGAGTGATCTGAACGAAAGCGATTAAAGTAGAGAGATCTGCACTAGACAATCAAAGCAAAAAGAATTGCACTATTTCACAGCCACTAAGGGCACTATTTACTCACCGGAACGGGAGCACTTTGAATCTCCAGCAAGGGAGCACTATGTTTTTTGGATGCCAACTGCAATCTATGATAAACTAATTACGACTAAAATAATATATATGGTTGATGTAGATTACTGGGTGGTAAGGGATTGAAGCTACAACCATAGAAGATGAAGATTGCTTGTCATCATCAGAGGAAAGGGCATGAACTGCTGCATTAAGAAGTTGGGTTGCTCCTGCACCAAAAATAATGTATATTCCATCTCTATTCGCTTGCGGAGATGAGTGTTCAACTCTTCTGATAAGAGAGAACCATCACTAAATTCATAGGTCATACGATGCCATCCTGGCACATCTATGGCACTACTATTAGAATTTCATCATAACAAGACATCATAATCATTAATCTAAGAATCTTTAAATTTTCATGATAGAATAAAATCAATAAGATAGAAAACATACTTGAATTTTCAGTAGAGTTTATACTTAAAGCCTTTCACAAGAAAATTTAGCTTTTCTCTCTTGTCCGTTAATTCTTTATCACACATTTAAATGAAGTTAGGGTTGTGTTTTCATGGGGAGAGAGGACCAATTAATTTACATATATATTTATAGACATTCTTATTTAATCTGGCACGTCCATCACATAACCTTAAAATCAACCTACAAGATTAATTTACACAATCAAAATCTTACTAGGATTAAGATTTTACCTTTAATTAATTTTAATTGGGTCACACTTTATAGGTTTATTTTCTAACACTCTTCTACTTGGTCCAATTAAAATTAATATAATGCTTATTATGTTCATAATAATTAATCTCTTATAATTTTATCATAACAATATAATATGAAAATTGTCAAGTGTGAGTTATTGCAGTTATATCTTGTTTCATTGAACACTCTCTTCCATATACTACAATACTTACAATCTGTCATATTATATCCATAACTGAAAACATTCAAAAACATAATTTCATAATGGTCCACAATAATGTTAGATAATGACTTTCCTGTTTAACTTTAAATCAATCATGTGTACACAAACATAAGAAACAAGAAATCTATAATGCATATCAGAAACATGTTGAAAATTAGGTGTATAAAATAATAATATAGTACATGAAAAATGGGACAACAAATAGTGAATAATAAATATTTCACTAAAAGAAAAATTCACTATTACACAAATATTATTTATATCACCACTACCTCACTCACTTTAATTATTTCTTTTTACTCCTACACTACACACACTAAAATCTCATGCATAAAGCCTCACAAATTTCTTCGTCCCACTCTTTTGAAAAAGACTCACACCTTACTACAAATACCACTTACTTTACTCTCAACAATCTCACTCACTGCCACTTGTTTTGCTCTCACTTGATATTTGCTTGTGGCTTGTACATCCTTGCTCCTGGATGGCCCTTTATATAGGCTTCATTATGCAAAAGCAGACAAGAAAAATAAAATCAAACTTTCAAATTTTGCAACTTTGGTAGGCACCGAATTCGGTGCCTACAATTCTGACTCCTTTTTTTTTTAATTAATATTAGTAATGAATTTTTAACACACCCTCTACTCTTCACGACCGCAAAATAATCCTCATCATACAATCTTAGCGTACATAACCTCGGTTGCAGCATGATCTTTAGGTTTTCAAGTTCACCAATATGTTTAATTTTACTACCTACAGGTACCTGGAAGGAAACAACGAAAAATTCTTTTTTTTTTTTTTAAGATGACGAGTTTTTGAGCGCTAAGCTCGCAGTGAATAACACGCACCACCACCCCTAAGCATTGGCAAAAAGAGCGGCTCTACAAATTCTTTGCAATTTTTTAGACAATTAAGGTGGAAAATTATGGTTGTATGTAAGTATGGCAAAGGGAAAGATAAGGTAAGGGTAAAAAAAATGAAAATAATATTCATAGCGGGCGGCTGAATCATAAAAAAATTTGAGAAAATTACAGTTTTTACCATATTTAGCCAAAATATTTTTAAAATATAATGAATTTTTTTAGGGAAAGTACAATTTTCTACCATGTGGTTTGAGGTTTTGACACAGATGGTCCTGTGTTATTTTTTGTGACATTTTACTACCTTGAGTCTCTCTCCGTTAACAAAGGAAGGAAAAAGCCAGTAACGCCATTACACCTACAAACGTGGTGTGCTGACGTGGCTTCCAGCATTTGGCTTATGTATAAAAAAAAGAAAGAAAGTTGTTTTAGGAATGACATTGTCCAAACACTGCCCCTACACCATTCTCAACCCGAATGCATCCATCCGCCACTATCACTGAACCATGCTTAACGCCATCGCCATTGCCATTGCCACTGCCATAGCCACAATCACCGGAAAAACCGCCACATGCTCCTCCCTTTGATTATCTCCACCCTCCAACGCAATCCCTAGCTTCATATCTCAAAATCAAAATCAATCAACTCTCACAGCAAAAAACAAAAAGATAAAAACTTTAAGCTTCGATTTGAATTTGTAATGGCACCCAAAGAAGAGAAGAAGCTGGCCACAACAACAACCAATCAGCACCACCATCACCACCACAATGGTTACAGTTTTTTGCCATCTAAATCCCTAGATTTCTCTACTTAGTTCTTTGAAAATATTTATAAAATCATTATTTGTTTCTTCCTTATCGCCACTGCAGCATCTGTCTTCTTCCTTCACAACATTGGTGACATTGCTGCTCTTATTCTTTATGTCAATTCCCGTACTGAGAGATGGATCATTGTTTCTGTCTTTGATTACCCATCCGATTCGCTTAGAAAGCTTGTTAAACTTAAAGGGTGGCAGTTATTGGCTATTGGGAATTCCAGAACTCCGCAAGATTGGGCTTTGAAGGGTTGTATATACTTGTCCTTAGAGCAACAAGCGAGCTTAGGGTATAGGGTTGTGGTAATTGTTTGCTATTCAACATGGTGCTAAGAAAATTTTTGATGCTGATGATCACAGAGAGATGATTGGTGATGATTTAGGGAAGCATTTTGATGTTGAATTAATTGGTTATTAGCAACCTAGGCCAATGTCATTGGAGTTGGATAAGCCGCGGGCAAGTATTGGTCATGGAGATCAAAGGGAATTTTTCTCACGTAAGTTGCCATCTGTGCATCTTGGTGTAGAGGAAACAAGGACTATTAATTCTGAGATTGGAAATTTGATTCATTGGAGAAAGAATTTTGGGAATGTTGTGCTCATTATGTTTTGCATTGGACCTGTGGAATGGAGATTGCTTTATGGGAGGATTTTCAAAACTGTGGTTATTTTGTCTCAGCAAAAGAATGAGGATCTTGTTGTTGAAGAAGGTCATTTGGAATGGAGATCTTGCTGTTGAAGAATAAGGATTTTCAAAACTGTGGTTATTTTGTCTTTAACGACATCATTCCAAAAAAAAA
>CATIWK010025399.1:0-14799 GCA_949634005.1 Mallotus japonicus | reverse complement strand
GAAAATTTTTCACTTATTGATAGTTTTCAATCAACTAAATATTGTTGTTGCCAGCCACATGCTATTTATGTAGAAATGCAGAAAAAATTGAATTTTACTACCACATAACCCATATCAGAAAAATTTTGCAACCACAAAAACCAAGCATACACATTCATATATAAAAGCTGTAATTTAAGAAAAACAAAAGTGGAGGCAAATTAAGTTCTAACAGCAATTTTAGGATCATTATCTATCTATATGCAAGTAGTAAAGTTGAATACCTTTGTTAACCTGATGTGCTTCAAAGATGACTCAAGCTGGTGTTCAAGCTCCTCAAGCTCCTTACTGCCCAAGTTCCCTAAATCTTCTCCATGAAAGTTCCTAGAAGATCCCAATGTAAATTATATTTCAACAATATTGGTGCATCATCAAAATTAAGCAAATTATTTTCATTAAAAAAGCTTGCACACTCCAAGTAGCAGCTGCAAGTGAAAGTGTGTATATATATATATATATGGTGCATATTACCTTTGTGAACTCTGTAGGGCTTCCACTGTTGATTTTAGCTTCAAGTATTCCTGATAGTTTTTCTGCTTGAGGAACTTGTAGCAGTTAAACTTTGTCCGAATTCATTTTGGAGACATATACAACATTTGTGATGTGGGAAATTCTAAATTATTCATGTTGAAAGAAGAGTTTGCATCCCTTGAGACTGACCATTACCGATTAAATTTTAGCATCAAGCATCAAATAAAAATTCTTACCTACTCTAAGTACATTATATTGCATTATATATAAATGGTCAAGTTTATAATGCACATTTCACTAGGTACAATACATCCAAAATAAACAAAAATTTCTCATAAAGAACAAACCTCCAGGACAGCAATTTTAGTTATTTTGAGCCGTTTCACTTTGACTATCTTCTGGATATTCACAAACCAACCATGAGGGTTATTTTGTTCAAAAAAAAAAACTTGAGGGTTATTTGACTAAGATATTATTGTTTGGAATTTTCTTCCCTATTCTATTCTAGTTGTATTACTCTTGAATGTATAAACACCTATTTAAAGGAAAAAATTGTCTCATTTATCCTCAATTATAGAAAAGTTTTTAAATAAATTTATCTTTTAATTTGTTTCAATTTAGACAGTTAACTTTTTAATTTCTTTCAATTTTATCTAATTTCCAATTGGCATGTATAATTGCTGATGTGACTTGCCGACATGTCAAAAAATAGTGCTGACAGGGCAAGGAGAACAAAATGCCATTTTAATCAAGATCAAAATAAAAAAAATGGTTGGTTCGGTTCGGTTAAAAAATATATAAAACTAAACTAAATAAAAAATATTTAAAAATAACCAGATTGAACTGAACAAGGGTCAAAACCGAACTGGTTTGCTTTGGTCAATTTATTCGGCTTGACTTTTTTATTTTTACAATTTTAAAAATAATTTAATGATATTTATGAGATCAATTATTGTTATTTTTTATGTTTATTCTAATTTTTTAGAAAATCAACCAAAAAATTTTCAAAAATAAATTTAAATAATTTTGGTTTGAATTTTTTAGTATTAAAAAATTTATTAGGAGTTTTAAATATTTAAAAATTGATATTGTTGATTTATTTTGTAATATTAGTGGTAAACCGATCAAATCAAACCATAAACACCATGTAATATAAAATATTTTAGAAATTTAATTTAGTTCAATATAATTATTTTTTTAAAATAAAAACCGCACTGCACTGAAAATATTTTGATTTTTTATACCCAACTAAATTTTTTTACAACTTAAACCGAACCAAACCTATTGAGTTTTCGGTTGTGTTCACCGCTACTTGCCCCATCAGCACTGTCTTTAACTCGTGAGCAAGCCAAAGACTAATCAGCCACAACTAACATTATCCATTTTAAAAATATAATTATTAACGAAAAACTCTTAGAGACGATATCGACACCATAAGAATAGGACTAATTCAGCTTATCCCACCTTTATTTTGGAGGGTCTAGCCATTCAACCTATCAAGATGAAGCTAAGCATAGGTATAACAATATGCCAAGACAAACAGTTTGATTATCTTTCACACTGTTATTATTGTTTCTGGCTCAAAAAAATAAAAAATCAAAATCAAAATATAGATAATACTAAAAAAAAAAGAAAAAAGAAGCTACCTGTGTATCATGCGGAGATTGGTTGGTCTCCAATGCTCCGTAACTGCATCTCTGGTACTTCTCAATTGTCTTTGCAATGCTGTCAGGACATGCAACAAGCCAACTAATCAGGATGCCAACCGATCAAACAATGTAAAGCACGCTTAATTTTCCTTTGAGGAAAAGTTGTGTGTATGCACTGATCACTCAACCAGCTATGAGAACCATTCCAATGTCAGAAACCGGACAGATGTAGAATAGACCCTGAAACTGTTTGTCTTGGAAAACAAACAACCCCGCATACACTCTTCTTATTTTGCATGCTAGGCATTTGTAGAAACATTATTTTCCCGTCTCAAACAGTGCTTGATTTGAGTGTTTTGGACTAATAATTCTGTGTAATTTGCAAATTTTTGAGCAAAATACATTGTTTCAATGAGAAAAAACTGAGTAATGTGGTAGGGTGTTGAGTTTATATATACTTATTGCTACCCACTACTCTATAAATTTTTATACATGGTAAATTTACATATTTCGTTTAAGTTTTTCATTGTTTAACTTTTGAATTTTACTTTACATCTCATTTATAGAGCAATGAATTATTATAAGTTCTTCTCATTATGATGTTTTTCTTAGATTTTTATTTAAATTTAAAGAAAATGGACAATTTGATTACTATGTGATAAGTTTTTTTGATGGAGATAAATTGTTTCTTATAATATCATATAATTAGAAATTATAAAAAAAATACATAACATATACTTATACATCCATACACACAAAAAAATGGGTACAAATTTCATGCAGTATAATTTATATAAGGAATAAAATTAAAAATTATAATGAGGTATAACAATTAGTTTATATCATTATATGTCATAAAGGCACATATGCCGATTATTTGATAAGATTTTTTATATATTAAATTTAAAACAATAAAAATAATATTTAGTCAGTATTAATACGATAAATTCATCAGTTTCTCATAAAAATTAAAAAAAATATATATAAGTGGAAATAATAAAATAAAAATTATAAATAAAAGATAGAAATGATAAAACCATCATAAAAAATTTTAAATTGATTTATATATTATTGATAAATTTAATTTATAGCTTATTAATATATATAAAAAAACAAAGAGAAGAGATTTACAGAAATAATAGAAAAAAAAATAAATTTTTTTTATTTTTTAATAAAGAGTGAATTTTTTTTACCGGTCTGTACCCTACTTACCTACCTCAGTTAAAAAAAATGCATTTAAATAGGTTAAACTCTTAATATTTTAAAATCTACGAAAAAAAAAGATAAAGAAAACTAATGTATAATAAGAGTAACATTTACCCTCGTTTAACCTCGATATGCACCTTATTGTTAATGCAGCTGAATTACGCAGTCACACAAATCACAAGTACTGAAACAATTTCCATAGACACAAAATGTCATGTCTAGAAGACAACTTTGTCGCCCAAAAAGCAAATTGTTCGTACATCTTTAAGATGATGCTTGTTCTCCATTTATGCTTCAATTCTCCAGAAATAAAAGCAAAAGAACATCAAGGCATCAACATAACAAAACTTAGAAGGCAATCCTATATTCATATTTTATATCTCCATACATACACTAATTCAATAAATAAATAATGCATTTATTTGTATTAAATTATTAAGTATCTAATATTTAAGTATAAAATATTTGTTCTCCCTTTGTAATTTAGTGGATCATGTGATGAATTTTGTAAAGTTGAGATTATGGGTTCAATCCCCTTATTCCTTGAACTCCCAGTTATTGAAAACAAATATATTTAAAATATATAACACTCTTCTAGTCATTGCAATGTGTACATCTAAAGTAGACAAATCTCGAAAACTAACATCAATATTACCTTTGATCATGCATGATTTTGATAGATACGGATAAAATATTGGAAATATGTCGATAGATTAGGTAATAACAGCATACTTTTATCTCTTAATTGTGCTTAGTTTCTTTGTCAAGATAGGGTTGGAAGCTTTCTTTTGCCATTAAAATCAAGTTGGAATATTCTTCTCAAAAAAAAAATTAAGTTGGAATATTAACAATTAATTATTTTCTTATTAAAAAAATTTTAAACATGTATTTTCCTCATTAACTTAATGCATCGAAATAAATTTTATTTTCTTTTTTCAATTGGATTAATTATGCATTATCGATGGACTGTACAACAGGGGTAATCCTCCTCTTTTAAATCAATAATAGCTATTCGAACCCTACACCTTAGGTCAGAATAACTTTGGAGAGAAGTTATCACTTAACCACTTTGTCACTAACAATAAATTTTATTTTCTTTGAATACAAATCACACTCACTGTACTCATTATTAAAAAGAGAAATAAACTTCGTTAACTGTTTAAACTTTTTTTTTTAACAAGGTTTGAACTAAATTTTTGCAGTTTAGAATTTTTGCTGCAATATATCTATCATCTTTGAAATTTAAAGAAGCATTAATTATTTTTTACAAATTTTATCTTATCCTTTACCCAATAAGTATATGCAATGATTTATATAGTCAACTATAAAATGACTCTCTAAACGCTGTATCTTGGCTAAAGCAACCCAATTATTTTCGTCCTTGGCAGATGCATAAAGAGTTTAGTACCATTGAAAACTTAAAAGTTCTATTCCATCATATTTCTTTCATTCATACATTTAGGGAAAATAATTGCATAGCAGACTCCTTAGCAAAACAAGATACTCATAGACTTGGAGACTTCACTGCTATTCCTTTTTTGTTAGGTCTTTTGTTTATTGTATGCACTTACAGGTGTTTGTATTTGGTTGGTTCTTTGTTGTTTTGTTTTGTCTCCAGGTTTTTTTATTTGTCTTGTTTTGACTTTAGTTTGGGTGTATTTGGGTGAATCTGTTGATTTCGGGTTAGTTTCAAAACAAGATGGGTTTTTCCTGGATTTTTCTTTTTTAATATAATTTTGATTATCAAAAAAAAAAACTATAAAATGATATTTTTATTATTTTAATAAAAAGATAATTTAGTTCTTTATAGTTATTTTTCTCTAATATTAAGGCTATTATAATTTTTTTTAATGGGTTTACAAAATCTTAAAGTATGCAAATTTGAAACAGAAAAAGTAAGTTTCTGCGTGATTTAACTTGTTTAAATGACCACAATAAGATAAATAGTAATTAATTCTAACTTAAAGTTTTCTGTCAATATACAGTTTTCTCTCACAGCATTGGATGTTAGAAGTCTGATGTCAAGCAAGTTGGCATGTAATTTATACTATGCATGGCAATTATAGGCAATTATAGAGGGAAAGAAAGAGAAATTTTTTTAAAGGGAAGGGAAGGGAAGGGAGAGAATAAAAACTATAGATTTTATTGTGTTTGGTAACTTAAAATTAATTAATAAAGAAAAAATAAAAAATGTTTAAAAAGAAAATAAAATTTTAATTTATAATGTGTTTTAGAGTTGAAATATTTTATACTTCAATTTGACATGTAATTAATTTCACTTTCCATAAGGAGAATGAGGGGGAATAATTTTCCTTCAATTCTCTTCCCCTCTATGAACTTTTAATAGGTAAATAATACAAAATCTAATTCCCTTCCTATTTCCTTCGCTTCCCTTTATATTCCCCTCAATTCATGTATAGTGTTAGAGACTTTAACAAAACAGAAGTGCAATGGAAGTACTAAGAGGGAAAAACATTGATTTTGTAAGAAAATCGTAGAAGAGAGTGTCTGAAAGCAGTTTCTCGGAATTGTTTCCTTTCTTCTGTATAAATAGATATGAGAACGTTTGGACCCTTTTCAGTGCTCATCATGTTCAATGCTTGAATTTTAAAAAGCACACTATATTCTTTTTTCAATAATGTTTTTCCTCTAAGGCCACATTTTTTTCTGAAAGAAATAATATACAATGATCAATATTTTGGTTAGTAATGAAAACCAAAATTTGGCATTTATAGATTTACTGATAGAGATTATAAGTGTTAAATTGCATACAAAGTAAACTGAATAGAATCATTTATCTATTTTTCATTAATTGGATAAAGTAATTCAAATATTTTTTAACTAAATTATATCTTAGTTGAAATTTATCAATTTGTACAAATTTTTCTTCTATTGTTGGAGCTCCTTGTATAGGATAAGTAGGGGACAAAAGGAAATTGTCCTAGGAAGTTTTAGGTTGCCGGAGCTCTAGCAGTACTATCACTAGAGCTTCGGGGGTTTATAATAATTCTATATAAGATCAAATTATTTATAATAAACAATAACATACATTTAGAGTGTATTTAGATGCAAGCGTTTGATTTGAAATTTTAGATTTCAAATATTAAATTTCAAATATAAAGATTTCAAATAACACGTAGTTACATGTCATTTCAAATTTTTACTAAATGAACTATTGAATCTCTTGTGGATTTGTTTCAAATCCTCATAGATACAAATCCATTAGGTTCCCAAACAAGAGATTTAATTGAAATTCAAATTCATACTCAAATTCATTACATCCAAACATAGCATTAGAGAATACTTGGATTAATAGTATAATACAATGTTCATTCAAGAAAAGACTATGAAGGTTTATAAATTACTATTGCTCGTTCAAATAAAAACATAATTGATTCACAATTAATACAAGTTGTCCTGACAATGATACCCGCAAAAATCAATCATTAAACATATCAACATGACTCAGCTGTCAACAATTAACAAATAGATTGCTGAAGATCAAATCAAATGAGGCGGATTTAGCAACTAAAAGCCCTCAAATTGGAGATGCTAATATGTCACACTGTAACCAAATTAAAGCAGCTAATTTTTTTTAACAACCAGGAGAGCTAGTTAATTTTTAACACTATAAGGGACGAGAAGGAAGAGATGGGATGTTCAAACTTTATTCTCCTTAACAGGATATCTATATCATTTGCCATTTGAGCTACTCGGGACAATTAAAACAACTAATTTACTTGAAAAGTTTTGTAATTAATTTATTAATATTCCTCAATAGACAAAAGGAAAGTTCCTAATCAACGTGTGATACATGTCTCTAATTAATAATGATGCTTTTTTTCTTAATCCTTTTTGGATTTTGATTCTCTCATATTATATATAAACATAACTTATCATATTTATAATTTCAACCTTTAAATTTAAATTCAATGGTTGAGATTTATTAAAAAAATAAATGGTCATTTGTTAGATAATACAATATGAACCATTGGTTTTGAATTTAATCATGAGATCGTATAAACATAATCTATCATATAAATTAAAATATGAGAGAATCCAAAGTTTTTCATATTAATCTTTTGAGATTGCCATAAGTAAATTCATGTTTTTCTATTTTTATTTTTCTTTGTTTCTTTTATTATTAGATTTAGCTTTATGTAGTAAGAATATATATGTGAATCTATTTAAGTGTTTTATGATAATTTGTTTAAAATTGTATCTAATTTTAATTTGTAGGTTAATTTATTAGGTTAATTTGAATAGAAATTTATAGATCTTTGAAGGGAAAGGTTTCAATCCCCATCAGGGTGTTCAATCTTCCTGTATATGAAAGTTTGGAAATAAAAAATATATTCAAATAATTTATCTAGGCCAGTGAGGGAGTAATCAAGTAATAAACTATCTAAGAGCATCCTGAAATATAGGGTTCGGTTCATGCCATCATTGATTTAAAAGGGAAGACTGTCCTCTATTGTGCAGTCTATTGATACTAAGGTCATATAACCTCTCAATTTAAAAATAAATAAATAAATAAACTCATCTAAAGATTAAGAGGGTATTTGATTCAACATATGGAAGGAGTTGATAGTTGTTTCTCATCAAACAGTTAGATTATAAATATCTAGTGAGATTAAAAAAATTAGCAGCTATTTTGACTTTTAACTACTCCAGTTTCCATCGATTCTATAATGAAGCTATAATCAAACAGTTAGATTATAAATATCTAGTGAGAATCAATTTAAATTTATTTTTTATTTAAACTATATTACTCTTATTATAAATAACTAATAGTAAATAACAACTTTTAAATTATATGTATATAATTAATTTTTATAATTTATAATAAAATGAATATTGTTATTATTATTAGCAATTAAATAATTATAATATTTATATTTATAATTTTGTTGAAGAATATTAGTGAAATTTGTATTTTAAACTTACTTTTAAATATTTCTATCAATATTTTTAATAATATTTAATTAAACATAATAAATTAATATTTATTATTATATATTATGTTTCAATAATTTATATAACTAAAAAATATTATAAATTGTATGAAATTATATTAAAAAAATAAATTATATCCTTAATAATGTAATTTCTGTTCCTAGGTTTATTTTTATTCATGTATTGTTACAATTCTACTAATGAAAAATCTATAATTTTTTAAAAAATAATAATAATGTTCATTAAAATCAGATTGAAATCTTCCTCGGAAAAAAAAAATGAAATTGCACTGATTCTCCCAAGCAGTTGCAGTACACAAAAGGAATAAAAATGAAAGAAAAAAAAAAGGAGTACATTTCACATTTTGTCGATTCATGAGGAAAAAGTTTCCAGCTTTAGAGAAGAAAGGAATAGTTTTCTTTCTTTCTTCTTTGGTTGTTTTCTTGTTTTCACTTGGAAACTTGATCTACAATCCCCACCTCAACAAAACTTTTCTTTGTTTATTTTTTATTTATTTTGAATATGATAATAAGAATTAAGGTTAAAAATATTTAGATTTATTTAAACTGGTTTTTAGTTGATCAATTGTGCAAATAAGCAACATCATGCAAGAAACCCATGTCTCATACACAAGAAATTGTATATCCATCACACTAATTAATATTACCATGTATAGAATTGCAACCACAGAGCAAGAAAACAGCATATGCAAGACCAATCCCTTTTGGCCAAATTCTTGACCACTTCAAGAAAATATATATATATATATATAGACACCAAGATCAACAAAACCCAGATGAAAATAATGAAAGAACACAAAAATTCTTAAAAGAGACTGGGATTTTTTTTTTTTTTTTTAAAAAAAAGAAGGCATAAACACAAGAAGGACTTGAAGAAAAGTGAAGAGGAGCATAGAATATAATTACCTGGAGCTGCTGCAGAACTCGTAAAGCTTGCCACGGTTAGAGAAAATGATAAGAGCAACCTCAGCATCGCAAAGAACTGATAGCTCATAAGCTTTCTTGAGCAACCCATTTCTTCTCTTAGCAAAAGTCACTTGTCGATTTACCTTGTTCTCTATCCTCTTCAGCTCTACCCTTCCTCTTCCCATAACTCTTTTCAGATTTTGTTAATTTATAGCAATTACTATATTATCAGAATACCAAAAGAAAAAGAAAGAAAAAACAACTGAATATAGATTTTGTCTGTTATATTTCTTCTCCTTCTCTAGGGCAAGAACCGGCTTCTTCTTTTCTTTTTATCAGACTGAGTAGATGGCTCACATCTGCGTACGTGTGTACATCAAGCGCTAGCTCATAGCTATTATAGTTTTGCTACAGTAAGCAAGGGAGCTAGCTGGCTAGCTATTGGGCAGTGCGTACGTACCTTTCGCTGTAAGATGTAAAGATAGAAAAGATTAAACATTAATTGGTGGGTCACTTCTGATTTTTTCCCCCCCCCTTATTCAGGATTTGTTTCATTTTGTTTTTGGTTGTCTTAATTTTGGATTTAGGGGATACACTTTCTTGGCCACAAAAAGAATAATCTTAATTTTATAATTTTTCTTTTGTTTTTTTACAATTTTTAAAAAAAATAAAGATCAAACCCTAACTTTATTAATAATTCAAAAGAATTATGCCACTAGATTACTCATTTTTGAATTATTTTTAATCTCAATTTTATAGTTTTTATTTAATTTTTTTATCTTTTTGGATTTGTGTTATCGAAATTGAATTTAGGGAAAATGTGCATCTAAAACCTTCATGTTTAATTCAGAGTTTAAAGTAGGGGTGAGCATGGACCGGGTAACCGAACTATATCTATTGGTTCAATTATATTCAGAACCATAACCAAACCAATTATCATGGTTATCCAACTAATTGGTTAATCAATTAAACCGGATCGGTATACCGGTTTTTTAAAGTTTTTATTTGTAATAATTTTTATTGAATATAATATTGAATTCAACAAAAAAAAACCACACGTTTTCTATTATCAAATTTAATTCATAAAATTTATATACAGTGCAACTTATTTCACATTAAAATTACCAATCTTTAAAATTAAATATATAAAAAAAATAAGTTTCTCAATCGAACATTAATACAACTTAAAAGTATATAGGATAAATATTTAATAAGTAATAAAATAATTCTATAAATGATGAGTCTTTCAAATGATCACTACTCCAATATTTTTATATTTATAATCCTGTAAAATTTAAAACAAAAAATAATTAAAATAAAAATATTTTTAATCTCACAGTTATTAATGTACTAAAAGTTAAAATATATTTTCACATTTAATTTTTAGTATTAATGGTTTGGTTAACCAACTAACCAAACCATTTTTTTATATCTTTGATCGGATCAGTTAATTGCAGTTTTACAAAATTAGAAACCTAAATCAAACCATTATTATTAATTATAATTTACAATATATTTATTTAATTATGAACCAGAAAAATTAATTAGATATATTTAAATTAAATAAAATTATTTGTTATTAGTTATTTTCAATAAAGGTAAAATAGTCTAAATAGAAATAAATATAAATCAAGTAGCAACTAATAGGAAAAAGCTCCAAAATATAGCTTATCAAATCAGTAGTTGTTTTGAACAAAATCAACTATCAACTGCTGATTTTGGATTTTTACTAAACATCTAAATTGTAAAATCATCTAAATCAAACACCCCCTAAATTTTGTTTTAAACCTATTTAAGATTATTATTTAATTTACTTCATTTAAAAAACAATTTTTTTCAAATTATGATATTAGTATTATCATTCAAAAAAATGTGTCATATGTGTGATATTCATTGCAAAAAAATATCAGTGTATTTATAAAAGCATTTCTTTTAGGAGAAATGAACTTTAATTAACGAAAAAACAAATCACTCTACTCATCGTCCTTAACATTTTAGTTAGATCTCACCATTATTCAAAACATTCAATTTCTGATTTAGTCCTTACTATTCTAACTCTATCAAAGGCAGAAAAGAAAATATTAGAGAAGCCTCGGCCCTCTAAACTTTAAAGTATTTAAAATTTTATTTGTATATTTATTACTATTTAATATAATTTTTTTTATTTAGTTATCATTATATATTTATCATTACATCATTCATATTCTCAATTAGATCACTATCAAATAAATCACAAACCTACTACAACAAATAATCATTACCAAATAAACTCAAGACTTCATGTTTGGAGTTTCAACTCAATAACCAATTAATTTGCACCTCATTTACAATATAAATATTGTTATATTTTAGTTTATTTATCCTTTTCAAATTAATTATTTATAATTTTTTTTTATTTTTAGTTGATTTTAGCCCTCGAGAAAATATTTATGGCTGCTTCCTTCTGCTCAAGGGTTATTATTATTATTATTATTATTATTATTATTATTATTATTATAACAATATTTGTGATTTAAATTATTAGTATTAAGAGTCAATTGGATAAAATTATAATGATGGCAAAAATCTTAAATAATTATTTAACGTAACTGCATATACTATAACTCAAATTCAAAACATTATTTAAGCAATAACAGCTCTAATGAGATTTTAATTGCATTATTTTGTAGTTTTTACATCAAATTTTTGTGATGTAAACATACAAATTAACTTTAAAAGTGAAAATTCCCTTTCAGCAACTGAGTGGCTCGTACCAAAACGTAATTGGGAATTGAAAAGAAAAGTTACTCCAATAACTTAAACCTCAACATTAACATAAAATGGTCCATACATCTCCCAAATTAAAATAATAACAACGACAATAATAATAAAGA
The DNA here is from genome assembly GCA_949634005.1 of Mallotus japonicus. NCBI lineage: Eukaryota > Viridiplantae > Streptophyta > Magnoliopsida > Malpighiales > Euphorbiaceae > Mallotus > Mallotus japonicus. The sequence continues at coordinate 2,679 of CATIWK010025399.1, read as the reverse complement.
AGTGGCTGCAAGTGTCCAACAACGACAGTACAGCAAATGTCTTGGTTATACAGAGATTTGGGAACAGCAGTACAGTTCCAACATTGATGCCTTTTTCATGCAAGCTGTACCAACTGAATGTTATGAATCAGTGACTCCTTTTCATGTGTTTTATTAGAGAAGAAAGCTCCATTGTTCAAATTGGCTAAGCTTTTGCAACGCAGTGGCCACATGTTTCTTTCAGAGATGGCCATGGCTCTTCAGGCCTAATCTCATCTAATCACGGCAGCCAAATTGATGATTTACAGTTTTTTTTTTTTTTTTGAAACATTCCTCAAAAGGTATCACATCGCATAAATCTAAATATTTCATGAGAATTCATTTTTGGTTTGATAAGAAGAAAAAATTATTGGTTCTATTTTGAATCAAAAAGGTAAATTTTAATTACATATGTTGGATTTTCAGTTTGAGTCGCTCATGATATATTAACCAGATCTAAATTATATTAAAAAAAAAATAAGGGGAGAGATGCAACTGCTAAAAAGCAGTTTCCTCTTGCGAGAAAAATAATGAACACAAAAAAGAAAGAAAACAATTATTCTTATTTTCTATAACAAAAATAGTGTTTTTTTTTTTTTCCATTAGAGTGACATTAAGATTTAGTGTTCTTCAATCTTTTACATGTGGAATCATCAAGAAACAAGTGATTTTATCATATTGATTATGTTAATTCCGCATTTTAACTCTCTCTCTCAGGTAATTTTTCTTTTTTAAATTAAATGAAAATTAATTCTAAAAATTAATAACGATATAATTTAACCTTTACATTTTAAAATATCTTTTGAAAAAAAATTACTAAATCATTCTTTGAGTGATATAAAATACAAATTAATAAACCTCAAGTGGTAAGTTTTTGTGAAGCAAATTAACAATAAGACATTCATGAATAAATATAAAATAGAAATAAAAAAAATTGCAAAATGAATTTTTATTTAAAAGAATTTAGAGAAAGGATGAGAAGGGGTGTGCAAACCTTTCGAATTAACTGAACCAAAAATTGAACCGACTCAATTTGATTCGGTTCGATTTGTAAGAATGAGATTTTTTATTTTTTGAACCTAATCGAACCGAATCGAATTTTTGTTCAATTCGGTTTTTTACCCAAAAAATTTGGTTAACCCAATTAACCGGATTTCACTAATTTTTTTTAAATTTTTTAATATTATAATAATATAATAAAAAATTAAAATAATTAATATTTTTAAAAATTTCGGTTGTTTCGATCAGTTGAATTTTTATTTTAAAAATTTTTATTATTTCGGTTCTGTTCAGTTTCCAGTTTAATTGATTCGATTCGATTTTAATTTAATTCGATTCAATTAATTTTATTAGGTCAAAAAAAACCTCCCAAAACCGGCCGAACACCGGAAGCACTCCCCTAGATGAGAGCATAATTAATAATAGAGAGAATAGAATATGGGGATGACGGAAATTAAGCCTGCAAGCTACACTGGTAAAGCATCAAATTAAGGTATCTTAGTACACATGCAGACTTAACTAAAGAGAAAGTGAGTATCCGATGATATCAGAAAGAGTTACGTGTCCACTTTTTATTGATTGATACTCTTTTTCTTGTTTCTGTGTTTTCCTCTAACTGTTAGTTTCATTACATTTACCATAAAGAGATCCAATTGCATATCGAAGTATCTAATCGGGAGAAGTGTCTAGATACCCCTTTTTTTTTTTTTTTTTGGATAAATGCAGAAATGGTGATAGAATTTTTTTTTACTTTTATTATTTTAGTATTCAAATAATTTTTTTCTACAATTAGGTGTCTAAACCTGTAAAAAAATTTTAAAATGGTGTTTCTAACAAGTTTTATTAGTTAAAGTGTTTATATGTCTTATTTTAAATAGTAGATTGACTTAAATGCCCCTTTTGTATTAGATTCATTTTTAAAAAATTTTTAATTTGAAAAAATTATTTTTCGCTTATATACATTGAATTTGAAAAAATACACTGAATATTATTAAATTAAAATAAAATAAAATAATTAAATTATTATTATTAAAAATAAAAATAACATAAAAATATTGAATTTATTTTTAAATTTACCTGCAAGAGTGAAAAGAAAAATACGATTTAACTAAAATAAAAATACAAGTAAAATTTTATTTCTTATAATTAAACAATAAAAAATAAAATAAATTTTTAATGATAAAAATTTTATTTGACTTGAATCATAAATAAAAATTAAATTCAACCACTGTAAATATAAATAAAAAGAAAAAAATTTAATTTCTCATTTTAATATGATAAATAAAAATATTTTTTAATTTTTAAAAAATTATTAGAATAACAAAGAGAATGAAGTTTAATATAAAAGAAAGGTATTTAAGTCAATATATTATTTAAAATAAGACACATAAAAACTTTAACCTGTAAAACCTATTAGAGACACAATTTTAAAAAAAAAAATTGCAGGTTCAGACACTTAATTGTAAAAAAAAAAATTATTTGAACACCAAAAAAGCAAAAGTGAAAAAGTTCAGACACTGCTTATACATTTTTGCGTTTTTTTTTTTTCTATGGTGTGATTTGTTTGTAACCCATAAAATTACTCAAGTTAGTTGTTAGAATTAGCCAAAGAAAGGTATTTAATTCTAATTATGAGTATGCGACATTATATATGTAGATCTC
>CATIWK010025384.1:0-10813 GCA_949634005.1 Mallotus japonicus | reverse complement strand
CGAGACGTAAGTTGTAATTCATATTCAAACGGTCACGGACCTAACCATTTGAAATTCTAGTTTATAATTTAAATATACTCAATATAGTTTCTCAACTTAGTCAAATAACATAAAAATAGTCAATACTTAAATTAAGCTTAATATATCATAAAATACTCACTAATCAAATTACACTTAAAACACTACTTAAATTCCATATTTATATATCATATAATAAATTGCAATAATTACTTAAAAATAGAAAATAATTTCCTAAAAATTATTTAACACCTTAAATAGTTAAATATTCTTTAAAATATATTAACTAACAATAAATTTACTCAAAATCATTAAATTACTCAATAATTAAAATACAACAATGATTATATGCAAATACCTAGTATTTCCGAAAATTAAATAAAAATAGTAAAAATACATAAATAACTAATTTAGCCAATAAATGATAATTTACACCTCTACTTAGTAAAATAACAATGGACATTATACTTTTAATTAAAATCTAGCAATATCCATTTAACTCAAATATTTATAAATATTTGACTTACGTATCTTATTATGTATTGTAGATGTTCATATTGAACAATTATTGATTTTATGTAATAATGATATTATCTTGATGTAAGGTAGTAAATTATATAACTTTTGGAAATAAAGTTTTATTTATATTAAATATTTCTATTATGTCCTATTTTGCAAGAAAATTTATGTATGGTATTTAAATAATATTCCAATACTAAATTATGATTTTTAAAGACTAGATATATATATAAACATACTGTATTTTAATTGCTGTGAAAAATTAGGTTCGGTTGGACTATTATTAGTAGTTCGGGGCCCAACCGACGTTGTTGAACCTCTATGTGGTTTTGAAGTGTATTTTCCTTGCAGGTTGGCCCTACTTGTAGGGAGGTGTCCGTTTTATAGAGGAGACTTTGCCGAATTTTCGATATATTTTTCGTAAAACGTGACACCTAGTCTAGTCTAGTAAAGTCGTCTTTTAATCGAGTCTTTTCTGTAGAATTCTAGAACATTAGGAGCTTTATTTTAATTCTTTTATTTCTTTCTTTAGTTGCGCCTCCAGTAGAATCTTCAGGTCGAGGTCGAGCATGACTTCATAGAGGAGCGCATTCAAACTGTAAGTTCATAATTGAACTATGTGTAGGTTTTCATATTTTTAATATAAATATGTTGAGCATGCAAACATTAAATCCTTATTTAATTGTTATTTTAATTTATCCTATTTTTATTTATTTATTGTAATCTTTCTTGTTTAGTTATATTTATTTATTTTAAATAAATAACGGTAGAACGGGCTACCTGATGGGTTTCATCAGGACCGTGTGCGCACCGGTAAGATTGAGAGTGAGTGATGATAATGTGTAAACTCGGTTGATGTTGTGCTCTCGGGCTATTGATTAATACTATTGGGGCTGGTAACTCGGTGGATGATGTGCTCTCGGGACCGTCAGTAGTATTTGGATTAAGTGTAAATGACTGCGGCTATAACTCGGTCGATGCTTTGCTCTCGGGATGGCAGTCTTTGGATTAAGAGAGTCGACAGACTACTAGAATTAATGGTTTAGGGTTCTACCTAGTTTTTCAAAATAAATTGTTTTACTATATATTATTATATGTTTCAAAAAGGATTTAATTATAAAATATAAACATTATATTTTCACAAATTATAATTATTTTAAAGAGGTTTTCAAACTGCATACATTTCTCTTATTAACTTACTCAGTGAGGTCTGACTCCCCTCAATTATTTTTTTTAGGATCTCGGGAGTCAGTTGCTAGTCCACCTACTATATGCCGAGTTTCTTCTTCTCCGGCAATTTTATGTAGGTTCTTTTGATGTATTATTATTATGTATTGAGTTCTAGAACACCGCAGTAGACATTTTATATTTATGATGTATTATGTATCATGATAATTATTATATCTATGATTAAGGAATTTGGATTTTAATGACAAGTGTGCTATTCATTTCATTTAAGCATTTTATTTAAAGTATTACTCAGTATTTAATGTTTTGAATTCGTGAAAAATTTTTAAGGCTTACTATGGGTTTTGGGTACTTTATGTATTCCCATTCCCTAGTGCCGGTCACGGACCTTTAAGTTCGGGTTGTGACACAAACAAACAAACATATATTACAATAGTAATATGAAATAATGGATAAGAAGAGAAACTCTAGTGAATGGAGGATTCCTCTATCACCATCCCCTGATGAAGCTTTATATGCAGTAGTCCGCGACCAACTCGATAAACTGAAAAGGGAAGTCATAGAGTTTATTTCGAGAAATATTACTAATTATCGACATGCTCATACTCATGAGGGACTCCTAGACCCCTATCCTCTTGTGGCAATGACTTAAGGAAAAAGATGATAAGAGAATAATAGAGGTTCGACATCCTGCTTTTACTCGTAAAACCACTTCATTAAGCGCAACGGCACCACCGGAGATAAGAGCAGCAGTAGTAGCTATTACAGAAGAAAACTATATTGAAGTGCCAGACAACGCCTCTTTTGAAGTTTATAAACTAAATAATTGTCTTTTGAATTCTACTTTGATGTTTGATATTGCTTGGCAATGGTGTTAGTAATTCCTACTATTTGTCTCTTTTTTTTCTGTTAATGAATGGAAATTAACAAAAATCTCCAACTTATTAAGCAACAAATATTGTATTTGCAAACATAATAGTACTACTATATCAAGTTCTAATTCTAATTTTGTGGACTGCAAAATATTCAATGAATAAAAAAAGCAACCTTAATTCTTACTTGGGTACAAATAGAAAAATGTGGTGAAATTAGTTTTACATTAACGATAAATTGGTGAAGCAAACATTATAGTAAATAATAATTATACAAGTAAAATGTTTTAATAAGGCCTTATGATTTTTTTTCAACTCGAAATATATACTTAGTTTTACATTGACGATAACCTGGTGAATCAAACATTATAGTAAATAAGAATTATACAAGTAAAAGGTTTCAACAAAGCCTTATGATTTTTTTATTTAGAAATATATACTTGTTAAATGGACTTTCAAAATAATAGAAGTTGAAAATGTTAAAGCCAAAGTTGCAGCCATTGAAATCCCTTAAGTATAAATAAAATAGTTAACTATTGTATCTAAAAGTATTGATTATGAATTTCACTTCACCAATTCATTTTTTTTTGAAGGATTGCCAATTCAATTTTACTAACACCAGTTAATCAAGTGCACCAAAGTCATTATAATGCAATTATTAAATAGTATATGAAAAATGATATAAAAAATGATATCTACAATTTCCTAACCGGTGCACTTATGCATACTTCTATTATCTTCTCTAAACAAGTTATTGATAAACACAAATATAATACAAAACACAATTGAAATCATAACATAATATAAATAAAAACAATAGATGTTATTAATCAGAATTTAATTATTTGAAATAAAACACCTATCACAATTGTCTAAATGGTGCCTTTCACTACAGATGCTTCAGTTACACCTATAATATATGCCCTAAACAAAAGCCAATAATAAATACAGATATAATGCATTCCATATGAAAAAAATTGAAACTATCGCATGAAATATGATTGTTCCTCCTGATTAAAATGGTTTTTTTGCTCACCCTTCTCCACATTTGAATTGGCAAGAGTTTTACGGACTGTAGATATTACTTCATCAAGTTCGATTTATTGAAATTCTTTCATGCTAATACTGATTCATTCATACTCCAAAAGGAATGATACAGACAATATTTGAATCCTACAACCGAACCAACACATTCTTCCCATGATCTGTAGATTTCAAGTAGGGGTGTGCAGTGGACGGGTCGGGTGATAAACTGTCATAACCGAGCGGGTTTCTATTACAAGAAATCAGGACTGAACTGTAATGAAACAGAGTTGGAAACCGATGGTTCGGGTTCAAATTTAGCCTCGGTTTTGTCGGTTTATTTCGGATCGGTTAATCGGTTTGGGCCAAACAATTGGGCCAGTTATTTTCATCAATTTATTTCACTTTTTTTAAAGCCCATAAGTAATGTATTACAATTTGGGCTACGCCCATTAACAAAAAGCAAAACTAGTTAAATATATTTGGGCTTAGCCCATTAATGTCTTACTTACAACTTAAACTATAAATATTACATATATCCAACTATAGGCCCATCAATACAAAATATATGCATTTAGCCTAAACATGAGATCTACCCAAAATATAAAGGCCCTAGGCTATGTAAAATATGGCCACAAGCCCAATACAAAACTAAACTAACTTCACATATTGATGTCCAAAAGAATTAAGGCCTTTTGGCTGTTAAAATATATGGCCATAGGCCCATTTAATAATTACAAAATAATGTTATCGTCCCATTTAATAATTACAAAACAATGGTATGTGCATATTATATTTATATTCATATCATTAAAAAAAATTCCCTTCACTATGTCTTTTCATCAAATAGAAGAAAGTGAACCTGCATAAAAAAAGATCAGTCAATTGGACATCTAATACATGAATCCAAATACAATAAACATAATTTTGAGGCTCAGAAATATTTTTTTATCAAATCATTAGAAGAATGAAGCCACATTTCTTGGCGGCAGCATGATAAAAATGCTATTGCTACCAAGCCTAGAAACTTAAGCAACAATCATTCATCTTTTGATTCAGAAAACAGAGGTGGAAGCATCCTCATTGCCTTAAAATTTTATAACAAAAACACATAGGAAATGAAGTGTGAAAAGAATACTCCTTTGGTAAGCAATAATGCAATATATAGTTGACAAGTAATTGTAGAAATAGTGAAGAATAAGGCACAGAAACAGAACAGAGTAGGCAGTAATAGGCAGCTAAATTGTTGTAAGAACTAAAGAGTTAATAAGTGATAATGCAAGCAATAACAGAAAGTAATTATATAAGAATAAAAAGATATGAACAAAACAGAGGGTCAGATATGCTTGTTTCCATCACACAAGGAATAGATAAATATTTCTGGCAACACAAATATAACAGTTACCTAAGAAATGCCAACACATCCCTTTGGTAATCAGAAGCAAAATAGGTGGAAGCTTCATCACTGCCTCAGAATCACAAAACACGGACAAATGCAAGTTGGTGGTCACAGTGCATTGCAACAACACTCCCAAAATACACAATCTGAGGTATGAATAATCACAAAAACCAACAGACTGATGCAAGTTGGTGGTCATAAAAAGCTTTGCAATAACAACACAAATTGTAAAGTCTATGTTCACATAATCACATTAACTAACATATATATATATTCCAAAGTCATAGAAGGTAAAACAGAGATTCAATTCAAGAAATTAGGCATAATAACCCCTTATTGATGTTGCTTAGCAAATCATATTGCTAGTTTGCAGTTGCGGAAGTCCCAACACTAATTGGGGGCAAATCTATTACAAAGAAAACAAAACATATTAGAAATTAAATCATATAAGCAATTCAGAATAAAAACTAATTGATAAAATTATTAATTGGCAATAAATCTTACCATTCTCAAATTTATCAAGCTCATCAATAGACTCCTCAAATGAAACTGGCTGTGAAGCCAATCTTAACCAATCCTGGGTGCAAATCAAGGCTTCCACCACTCTAAGAGTCAATGAGCTCCTAAATATCTAAAACCCGACTGCCGGTGCTAAAAGCTGATTTCGAAGCAACTGTGGAAATTGGTACACCCAACATATCACGAGCCAATCAAGAGAGGGTTGGGAATCTCTCTGAATTAAGTTTCCACCATCTCAACACATCAAAATTCCCTTCCTCCTCAATAATTGACTCACTCAAATATGTATCTAATTCAGATCTCTTGCTTCCACCAACACCCAAATCCATTTTATGCTTCTTAAACTTAGCTTTTAACACCGACAAAGGTTTCCCAAGTGATACATTAGAGTAAGACTGACTAGGTTCAACAATAAGGTTAGATTGGGACTGACTTGAACTAAGATTGGTAGGATTATATTAAGCATCATAATCAGCAAATAACTCAAACAAGGCAGACTTAACTAAGCTGTACAAGCTCCCACCACTTTGTTCACCATACATTTGAGTTAAAGAAAACTCCATGTACTCTAATTTATCTCTAGGATCCAAGATATTCGCAAAAAATATCAAAAAATTTATTTTATCAGAATCCCCCCAATATTTATCAAATTTAGCTTTCATGTTCATTCCCATCAGCACAACAGAAGTATCATTTGATTGCATCCAGTCCTTTAACAGGCAATGTAGATTAGAAATCTCATTGAAAAAGGTATTTGCAGTCACATATTGAGAACCAGAGATTCTCAAAGTCATTTCATAAAAATGTTGCAATAACAACACCATTTTCTTAACAGCCTGCCAGTTAAAGTAATCAGGGACTTCACCTAAGTCGGACCTTAAGGAAATTTCTTGTTCTTCAATCTTATCAAAGGCTTTTTCATACATACATGTAGTTTTTAACATGAGATATATTAAACTCCACCTAGTTGGGACATTAAGACATAAAGAACACTTCGACTCAATACCCACTAACTCACTATATTCTCTGAATTTTCTTAACCTAGCTGGGCTATTTATAATGTATCTAACAACATCCCTTACCCTTTTCACATAAACAGACACCTCTTTCAGCCCATCATTAACAATTAAGTTCAGAATGTGAGCCATGCATCTTATTATAAACTTAATCTTAACTGTGCTTCCACCCCAACTCAACAGTTTATTTTTGAAATATGACAAAGCAGTATCATTGGAGGATGCATTGTCAACAGTCACTATAAAAATATTTTTAACCCCCCATTCAATAAGACACAATTCCAAAGACTTAGCTATATACTCCCCCCTGTGTGAGGTAACAAGCACAAATGATAGAATTAGCTTATTCAACTTCCACTCATCATCTATGAAATGTGCAATGATGCATATATAATTAATTCTTCGATTTGAAGTCCAAGAGTCAGTTGTGATACTGACTCTTTGACTATGAGACATTAAGAAGTTCTTTAATTTTTGCCTCTTCTCAATATAAAAATCAAAGCAATCCCTTGATACAGTCCATCTAGAGGGTATCTTGAATCTAGGGCAGACTACATTAATGAAATTTTTAAAACCCTCCCCTTCAACACATTTAAAAGGAAGTTCATCAATAATTATCATTTGGTTAAGTGCCTTCCTAATCAATTCCTGATCAAATGACCATGTACCCATAACCCCCATAGATTGTTCCCCTTCAGCTCCCACCTTTTTAGTTTTAAAAGTTAATAAGGACTATCTATTGTCTTTACTGAGTGGGTTTTTAACACAGTCTAAAATAATGACTTTTAAGGTTAGAAGTTCCATGTTTTTTAGGCTCAACATGAAAATTTTTTGCACAATATAAACGTCTAGCTTTTACCAATTTTCCTTTGTCATCTCTAATCTTTGTGAAGTGCTACCACGCTACCGATCTGGACTCAGTTACTTTTCTTTTCTTCTTCTTATTAGACCTGCTGCTCTACATTTTGTTTATCAGGTGCTTCCACCTCTTTTTTAGGAAACTCAGTGCTACCAGTAGTAGTGTTACTGCCATTGATAGTAGCCATCTAAGAAAACACAAACAAAGCAATAAACATTAACAGAATATCAATAAAATTTGAAAAAATATACAAAAAAATGAAAATAATATTTAATAACCTTTTTTCACAGTCTGTTTGGTTGAACGAAACAGACACAGAAGTAGAGCAGTGAGCAAAGTCATTAAATTTGTGTCAAGCAATTTTATAGGTCTAATGCTTCCACCATTGCCAAAGTCACAACACAGAATAAGAAATACCAACAAAGGCTTCTACCATTTTTATTCACTCTGAAAGTGAAAACAATATAAAAAGAAACAGTCACTGTTTTATAAAATTTATACCTAAAGAATAATAAGAAGGAATATACATGCATGATAATTTTAAAAAAAATGAAAAATACTCATAAAATCTGAATAGATATATGCAAATGTATCATGCTTCCACCAAAATCAAAGTCCTTAATCGAAGAATTATAAAAAAAATATACATGCATGATATTTTTTTCAACAAAAACGTTAAATAATCACAAAATCTTTATAGATCTATGGAAATTTATAATGCTTCCACCCAAATCAAAGTCCTAATTTGACGATTTATAAAAAAATATACATGCATGATATTTTTAAAAACAAATATGATAAATAATTACATAAACTTCACAAATCTTAGATATATGAAAATCACTATATGCACTGCTTCTACCAAAATCTAACTAAGTGATTCGTCTAAGATTTTTAAAAAACATAAACAAACGATAAGTTATCATATTTTGATAAATAAATTTGTAAAAATAATCACTAATAATAGATAGATCTACACAAATCAAGGCTTGTCTAATGCTTCCACCAAAAATACGCAAGTTAAATAATCAAAATCATAAAAATAACAAAGATCTCGAAGAAACCACTACCGTTTCTTAAAAATGATCACAGAACATTGATAGATCAAATAAAGAAACAAGTTGTTTCCGTGACTTAAACAAATGATACAAGAGAAATCTCAGAGAATAAAAGAAACTGAGCCCAGTGGCATAAAGATGACACAAGTGTTACAGAGTAATAGAAGAGAGTCAAGAGACAAAGGGGATTTTTGATGGGAGAGGAAGACAACGACTAGGGTTTCTGCAGGAGAGAAGAGAAGAAGAGTCAAGACAAGAGAAGGTTCGAGAATTAGAGAGGCAGAGAAGCGGGGCGGCAGTGTGGGCGATTAGGGTTACTAATGTTATTTATATAGGGTAGGGTTAGATTGAACGACGTCGTTTGGTTTACTAATACAAACGACGTCGTTTTATATATATTTTACATATATACTATATATAATTTCGGGTCTCAGTCGGTTCGGTTTCCAAGAGTATGAAACCAACCTATTGACCAAAAATTGAGAATCCTGCACTTCCTCAACTGAACCGCCCATCATCCTTCACCAGTTTTCAGCCCGCCTTCATTAATCGGTTCGGTCTCGGTCGGTCTAGTCAAACCGGTTCGGGTTTGCACACCCCTAATTCCAGGTGCATGCCCCAGAATACAACATAATACTTGTTTCTGGGTCTAACCCTTCTGTTGTACAATTTCATTTTTCTTCTGTTTTTTGAAATAAATTGTCGATCCTCTAAGGTTCTTATCGTGAAGAGAAGAATATAAGAACATATATATGATAAAAGATTGGTGAAGAAGGATATATTTTTCTTTGAAATAAATTAGTAGACAATAATTTGACTCTACTTTGAATTTGTCTTGAATAAGTTTTCACACTGTAATTAATGCATTAATGGATGTTGACTTCCAATACATTTATTTGATGTATCCAACACATAAACAAAAAAAGGTAAACAATTAAATTGAATCCATTTTAAATGGAAAAAAAAAAATCAATTTTAGGTCTTTTATGACTATTATACCCTTTTTATCCAGATAGATTCTATCCGTTTATCATCACCCTATATATATATGTGTGTGTGTGTTTGTGAATGTAATTGTATATATATGTGTATATGTATATGTATATGTACATGGAAAAACCCATTAATAGGCCCTCAAACTTATGTGGTTTTGTTTCATTGAGCCCCTATACATTTATTGCTTTTTAAAAGACCCTTAAACATTTATTTGATACAACATTGAACCCCTTTTTTAACAAAAAAAAAAAACGGAAAGTAGAATTGATGTTTAAGGGTTCAATGTTGTATCAAATAAATGTTTAAGGTTCAATGTTGTATCAAATAAATGTTTAAGGGTTCAATGTGTATCAAATAAATGTTTAAGGGTCTTTCAAAACACAATAAATGTATAGGGGCTCAATGAAACAAACAAAGTTCGAGGGCCACATAATGAATTTTTCCTATGTATATATATGTGTATATGTATACATATACATATATGTGTATATGTACATATATATATATATATATATGTGTGTGTGTGTGTGTGTGTGTGTGTGTGTATTGTTTAAGGGTTCGATGTTGTATCAAATAAATGTTTAAGGTTCAATGTTGTATTAAATAAATGTTTAAGGGTTCAATATGTATCAAATAAATGTTTAAGGGTTCAATGTGTATCAAATAAATGTTTAAGGGTTCAATGTGTATCAAATAAATGTTTAAGGGTCTTTCAAAACACAATAAATATATAGGGGCTCAATGAAACAAAGAAAGTTTGAGGGCCACATAATAAATTTTTTCTATGTATATATATGTGTATATGTATATATATATATATATATGTGTGTGTATATATATATTATATGTATATGTGTGTGTATGTATATGCATACATAAGAGCCAATTTGGCCAGATTAGAGGTGTCATATTTAACATATATAATTAATTCTAAGACTTGATTATTACTAATATTTTAAGTGCCAATTTGGCCTGATTAGAGGTGTCATATTATATATATATATATATATCTTAGAATTAAAATATTAGTAATAATTAGTAATATATCAATAAGGCCAAATTGGCTCTTAAAATACGAGTAATAATTAAGTCTTAGAATTAAAATATTGGTAATAATTAATTCTTGGACTTTAAGAGGCATCTTTTCATTCAAATAAAATATATAGATTGGGACTATGGCAATCAAATTCAATTATCACACTTTGTTTTTTTTTTTCAAAACGACCACAATTTATATTTTTAAATGACTTTATAATTAATGAATTGTAGTGGTGGAATATTATTTTTAACCGTGGAAAATATAATTACTGCATGAATTAAATTTATAATGATTATAAAATACTTAA
>CATIWK010025275.1:0-18216 GCA_949634005.1 Mallotus japonicus | reverse complement strand
TTAACATAATGCTAAAGGATAAATACTCAAATAAATAAACACTTTATTTAAATGAATATTTTACTGCCATAGGGATAAAAGTATAATGTTATTTAAACTACAAGAAATGGCACTAGGGCACATCAATACTAACAGCTCCTTCCTTTATGAATAATGTTTTGTATTCAGACTTACATTAATGAAAGTTTCTGTTGGATTTCAAAAAAAAAAAAAAATACACATTAATTTAAATGAAAAAGAGTTTGAATTCTTTTAAATAAGATATAGAATTCAAATTTTATGTATGGTGAAAAAAAAAAGTTCATAGATATATGGTAAGAGTATATTTTCATACCATTTTTGTATTAACCTTATTCTTTTAGTGATTTTAAATGCACATTTTCTTACATATTGAGTTAATGTATTTAATTTTTTTTTGCAAAGATAAATAATCATTTCTGTAACTAAATAATACATTTTTAAACATAAATGTTCATAAAATAAATAATGTCAAATTAAATGATATAAAAATACAAAAAATATTGGGTTAAATATAATAAAATTTTCCTCGTAGAAATGTATGAATTTAAACCAAGATAGTTGATCAAAATAGAAACAAGCCTGACTAGCAGTACTATATACAAACTTGGTAAAAGCTTGTATTTGAATAATACAATTCAATCATGGTCTGTGTGCTTAGTTGTCCATGCACATGTCACTGTGATATAATGGTGCTAATGATACTCTACTTTCCTTGTATCCCATGAAAGGAATAAGCATTTTGAAAGGAGAAGAATAAAGGAAATTGCTGATGTGAAGGAAAAAAGAAAACTAACAAAAAAAAAAAAAAAAAGAAGAAGCTTTTTACTCATAAGCGCAGCTGATCTCTCCAGTGCACTTCACTAATCTTGCCTCCCTTATTCCACTAAACTTTATTCCTATTCTCCTCTCAATACAATTTGTAAAGCAAACTTCACTAGTTTAAAAGGTGAGGTTCCTATGTGAAAATTAGCCTTTGCCATCGATCTTCTGCTCTGCAATCTTCTCTTGAAACTGTTTACCTGCGTTCAACATTGAAGAAACAAAAACATGGCCAAAAATATGGGTATTTTGGTTTGCTTGTTGATCATGGCCATGGATATTGTAGCTGGCGTACTTGGGATTGAAGCTGAAATTGCCGAGAACAAAGTAAAAAAGCTACTGATTGAAATTGAAATCGTAGTTAACTAAGTGTACGTACTGCTGCGGATTTGCATTGATGAATTGTTTTTGGTGTTTGATGGAACAGGTTAAGCATTTAAGGATGTGGATTTTTGAGTGTAGAGACCCAAGTTTTGAAGCTTTCAAGCTTGGGTTGGCAGCAGCAGTGCTTTTAGCTCTCGCCCATATTCTTGCTAATTTGATTGGTGGATGCGTTTGCTTGTGGTCTAGAGAAGATTTTTCAAATGCTTCCGCTAACAAGCAATTAGCTGTTGCCTCTCTAATCTTCGCATGGTATGTTCTCCTCTCTTGCATTCGCTGCATGCATAGCAGAATCGATTATGTGCTTCCATTTTTAAAATGCATATGTTAGAATCTACATTCTGATGTATTTGATTCTTTAAAATTGGCAACTTGATCAGGGTTATATTGGCAATTGGGTTCTCAATGTTGATGATAGGAACATGGTCAAACTCAAAATCAAGAAAATCTTGTGGATTATCCCACCACAGAATGCTTTCTATAGGAGGTATTCTATGTTTCATTCATGGACTTTTTATAGTTGCCTATTATGTGTCTGCCAAAGCTGCAGAAAAAGAGGACAGATTAGCTCAGAGACCTGCCCCCTCTGCTTGATCAATCTTCATTTCACTTCTCTTTTTTTTTTTTTTGTCATTTTTTTTTCTGATACGAACAGATTTGTGATACTGTATCATAATACAATTGTTATTTATAAAAAAGAGTTCTTCAAATCAACTTTACTTTCTGCAATTCCTGAAGTTTTTCAATATATTTTATATATTTCATTTAAAAATAAAATATTTGGTTGAGAGCAGAATTGATCCCCTAACTCCCTCAATTATGAGCTAAAAAACTAGTTATAAAAAAAAAAACAATATATTTTATTTAATTTTTTTTAAATGTACTTTGGATACCGGTGATTAAAAAAAAAAGAATAATATATATTTTTAAAAAAATTTTACTTAAAGTTCAATGTCATTAAAATAATCTCAAAATTATAAGAATTCATGTTTAAATCTCAACAAAATCTTTTTTTTTTTTTGACCAATCTCAACAAAATCTCAATTAGCCAAAATTGACTTGTTAAATAGAAATATTTTTTTGTTTGTTCTATACTCCTTTATCTCAAATATTGAACTATACTTAATTCAAATAAAATAAAAAGTTAATAAACCAACAATAATTGAAATCAATTGATAATTTTTTTGTACTAAAATAATATTTGAAATTTGAATTGTTATATATAGTGTCATATTAAATGAGTTTACCAAAAATATTTACCTTTATTTATGGTTTATTCCAATCAAATTTAGTAAACTCTGTGATGGTTAAAAAAAATTATTGAATTTTTTTTTTGGCGAATAGAAATAGCTTCATTAAGAAACCAAATAGAATACCAGCTAGGCTGGGAATACAACAGATAAACAAAATACAACTACTAAAAGTAGTTCTTGGCTTGTGAGTAAACTATATCAGTTTCCAAACACTAGTCACTAGTGAACTCTGAACAGAAGGAGTTCATCCCTTGACTACAGCAGATCAAGAAAACATCAAACAAATTCAGAATAAAAGCTTAAAAAATAAACCAAAAGAGATCTCCCAATTCTACATAACCAAATGATGGTCATCAAAGTTGTCCTTCCCCCTACTTGGGCATTTTATCGAATAGATAGAAGGCTTGCCAAGCCACCCAGTACAACAAAGAGAAGAACAGCCGAAGCAGCCATAGCCTGCAACTACTGAGATGGGAAGAGATTCCAGTCCATCCTCTTCCAGCGTTACCACAGATTATTAATAAACATCTATCAAAAGTAATGATAGAGACTTCTTTAGCCATTCAGGCTCTGGTTCAAACAGAAGTTGAGCATCAGCAGGGCAGCCATCAAAGCGAGAAACAGCCATGGCACCCTGGATAGCACTAGCTTAAGCAACGACTGGCCAACCATCACAACAACCAAGAGCTTTTACAATAAGCTCAAACCATAACACATAGGAGCAAAATCTTGATGGAGAGTTGAAGCTCAACCTTCAACCAAGACCACTAAGCTTTACCGCAGAGATCCATGGTGGACTGGATCATTACTTGCGGACAATCTATCTGGATGACGGGTTTCAAGCTTTGACTTGAATCTTTAATCCTTTCCAGCACACCAGCCTCTGCTAACCCTCACTGGACTTTGAGTAAGTCAGACTAGATCTTTTGGCCATAACCTTGCCATTGATGCTCCATCTGCGAAAGAGATTGCTAATCGGCTTTGGGAACACCGACTTCGCACTTCCTTCAAGCAGGCACCCAGCTACCTTGTTCTTGCTTCTTCTTGTTCCTTTTTGCTCCTAGAGAAGACAAGACATCAGCAGCTCTTCAACCAAGCATCAATGGAACCAAGGTTACCTACTACAACCACACGATCCAAATGACCGTGGACTATCAAAAGCTAGAATTAGATCTAGCACTAAGGATGTTCAAAACTAACACTTCAGAGCTGAAGACTAAGGATAGAAAACTTCAAAAAACTAGATAATTTAGGAAAGATAAAGAAAACTGGATGAAAATTAGGTGGGAGATGGCCAAAACCACCCTCTGTTGCAAGATAAGGAAAAGGCTCCGGTGGCTAAAATTTGAATTTTTTGAGAGCGTCTAGCTCTGTTTGGGTTTTACTTAATCTTGATGTTTCTCCTTTGGCTGGTCAGTTCATTAAAATAATTCAATCTAAAAAAAAAAATTATTGAATTATGCAGCTATCTTATGTATTTTTTAATTAAAGGAGCTGAGTTGGCAAAAAAGAAATAAAAGTATAGGACCGATAGCGTAATTTGGGCTTCTGAACTAACCTGCCCAATTCCAAATCCTAGAGATTTACAACTTGAAGTATTCTAATCGGACGATGAATGACGACATACAATTCTGACACATCCAACGGTAAAAAAAACTCCAGATTTTTTTAATATATAAAATATAAAACCTCCGTCGTCTTTTATTATCTGTCACCAACTCGGTCTTCTGGTCTTCTGATCTTGAAACAAAACCCTAATTTTTTCAATCCCCGTCGATATTGAAAATCAATGGCACCGAAACGCTCAACTCCTTTAGAAGATCCGCCGGCTGCTTCTTCCTCCGGCGAAGAGGAAGAAGAAACCTCTAGTGGCGAAGAGGAGGAGGAGGAGGAAGAAGAAGACGGATCTTCCGAAGAAGAGGAAGAAGGATCACAGAAACCACTAGCACAAACACAAACCCTAACTGTCAAACAAGCCCCAAAAAAATCTGAGGCAGAATCTGATTCTGAATCCGGATCCGAATCTGAAACCGACGACGACGACGACGACGACGATGATAAACCCAAAAACCCTTCCGATGCTACTGTCAAACCTATTGCTTCTAAACCCATGGAAGAAACCCCAATCAAAACCACCAAACCCACATCCAAACTTCCTGCGAAGTCAACAACAGCAACAGCAACAGCAACAGCGACCGCAGCAACGAAAAGGGGCAGGGAGGTTGAACAGGTTTCGAAAGACTCGAAACGGGCTAAAAAGAAGGATTCGGATGTGGATGGTGTTGCTGCTGAGAAGACTGAGGATACAAAGAAACAGCTTTTTCAAAGGCTATGGAGTGAGGATGATGAATTAATTCTGTTAAAAGGTATTATTGATTTTATGGAAAAGAAAGGAGTTGATCCCACTAAGGATATGACTTCATTTTTTGATTATATCAAGAAATCATTGCACATTGATGCCTCTTTAACTCAGCTGAAGGATAAGGTTCTTAGATTGAGGAAGAAATTTGAGAATCATGTTAAAGGTAAAAAAGGTGAAGAGAAGACATTTACTAAAGTTCATGATCAAAAGACTTTCGATCTGTCAAAAAAGATTTGGGGTACTGAAGGAACTATTGGGGGTTCGGATTCAAGTCTTAAGTCTAATGGAAAGGCCAAGAAGAGTGCAAATAACAGCAGTAATTTGGTTGCTTTGAAGGCTGAATTGGGCATGGATGTGGATAAGGGGAACAAGAAAGTGGACAAGATGGATGTCGAGATTGACAGCCATTCATCTGGTCTAAAACAGATTGATAAGAGTGCGGGTTTTGCAGGAATGGAGGATTATGTGATCAAAAGGGGATTGGATGTGGTGGTGGGAGCTAAAAAAGCTGAGATGGAAGAGAAGTGGAGGAAGTTGCATGTGGCTGAATTAGAGCTATTTCTTAAGCGAAATGAGCTAATACGAGAGCAGGCAAAGCTGATGTTGGCCTCGTACAAGAATGAGTAGAATTAGGCTCTTAGAAAGGTATAAATTGTGTCTTTTTGTGTTGTTCAAGTTATCAATTGTTTTTGTGTTTAGAATTTGGTATTTATGGAGCTTTTAGCATTAATATTCTTAGCTCTTTCTTATCTTTTCGTATGGTTTTTTTTACTAGATAGTGATGTTCTTCAGTTCTAGTATAATCTCATCTTATGAAATGATTTTTTAAAAACAAACTCAGTGGAGCAAATTGATGTATGCTCTTCCTTTAGCTTCCTTTTTCCAAGAGAAGCAGGGATTAATCATTAATGTTTGAAAAGACAAGGATGGAATTAATTTGCTTATAGAAACTATGCTTTTGAACTGAACCTGCATATGTATGTTGTACTTGTCCTAAGAAAGTCAGACTCGAAAGGTGAAATTGTGGTAAGCTCTTCATATCTATGTTATGATGCTTGCTCTAAAACATTAATTAGAATGGAAAGGTGAAACTGAAGTAATGAAATTATGTTAAGTGGCCTATCTCCACAACGGTAGCTCTCTGCTCTCTGCTCATCATTCAGTATAAATTGAGACGAGTGCTTTATAAAGTCTTTTGTAAAGATCTTCCCAGTTCGCAGTGTCATGCAGGACAACTTGAGCTTCTTTCATCTAATCAATGCTTCCTTGACATAGTTGAGGTCAGATTCTGGCTCAGCAAGTGTTCAACAATTCTACCTACTTGTTATTTGACATCTACTGTCTATTGTTGTGATTTGACATCCGTTGTTGTGTTCATCTACTTGTTATTTGCTTGTACGATCATCCCTTGTTGTGACGTATTGAAGTATTGGAAAGTCCCAGATGATCAAAGAATGAGCTTGCAGTAGCATCTCCCAAAAGTCAAAAGGAAGCAGCGAATTTACCGTACCATTAAGAAGCGTTAAAGAAATAGATATCAGGTGTTCCACGGGCCAGGCTCTTAATCAGAATTTTTCCAATTCTTTGGTAAATTATAATACTACATACCCATACCCATACCCATACCCATACCCTGACCAGTTGCGTCATTTCTCGTGCTGCAAAAAATTCCAGCTTTTCCCGCCTCTTGTAGTGAAAAGTGGAAAACACCAAGCAAGAAAAGTCTAATTAAAACAATAAATAAAATCTAGCCGTCCACTGAGAAATAATCCAACGGCCAAAGTTGATGATCCGCGTGACTCTCACTTATTGGCTTACAACAATGGCTCACCTCGCCCTATATAAAAGCCCATCATCAATCGCCGTCTTCACTCTTCTCAATTAGTCTAAAGGAATCATCTGTTCCATCGGCATTGTTATCAGTTCTCTTCTCTCTCTGGTATAGTTACGCGGTAGAAAAAGAAAAATGGCAGGAAGAGGGAAGTCCTTGGGTTCTTCTGCAGCAAAGAAGGCTACCTCGAGAAGTAGCAAGGCTGGTCTTCAGTTTCCAGTTGGTCGTATTGCTCGCTTCTTGAAAGCTGGAAAATACGCCGAGCGTGTTGGTGCTGGAGCCCCTGTTTATCTTGCTGCTGTTCTTGAATATCTCGCTGCTGAGGTATATTAATCTCTTTAATCTTTGCATTTTGTTTTTTTACGTTATTCTAGAGTCTTGTTGATTCAGTGTTTTTTTTGGTGGGTCTGTGCAGGTTTTGGAGTTGGCTGGGAATGCAGCGAGGGATAACAAGAAGAACAGAGTTGTGCCAAGGCATATTCAGTTAGCTATCAGGAACGATGAGGAACTTGGCAGGCTTCTTGGCTCTGTTACAATTGCTAATGGTGGCGTTTTGCCCAATATTCACGGCATGTTGCTTCCTAAGAGACCTGGTGGTCCTGGAATTAAAGGATCTGTTGATGATGATAATTAGTGAAAAAAATGATTGTCACTTATGCCCCCAAAAGAACAAAAGGAAAAAGAAAAGTGTCTGATACAATTAGCAATTTAGTATTCTGATTTAGGAATTTTTTTTCTTTGGTAATGCTCTTGATGTAATCGAACAATTTCAGAAATGAAATATGGTATTTGTTTCACCCTTGCGAGCGATTCTGTTTTCTTCTGTTGTTATTTAATGGGATTGCATGATTTTGTTTACAGCTACTCTACAATGTGCTGCTTTACCACAAGTTCTGTTTTCAAATGGGGCAATTTCTTGGTACTAACGGATTACAGAAGCCAAATTGGGATAAATTAAAGATATTCTACTCTGTAATTGCTGCAAGCTGTGACCAAATTGTGATTATTTAATATAGTTGTTGATTAGTTTATATTGGATGTGAAGGGCCAAAAGTTAATGCAAGTGTAATATATAGCATGGACACAGCTGCTTCATATGAACATTAAAAGCAAGGAGGCAATTATTTTTGTTTCCCTCAGCTACAACTCCTTCAAAATAACATTCAAAAGAAGGATTTTTTTTTGCACAAACTGATTAACAAATCTAACATAAAAAAACAAGAGAAAACTCTTAACCAATCTTGGCTAGAAGATCATTCAAAGCAGATACAGTTTGGGCATAGTACTTCTCTGCCTGTGGAGTACTCTTAATCTTGGCTGCATGATCCAGCTGCAAAGGGAAAACGACCAGTTTCCATTAATTAAGAACACAGAGTCTCTACATGCTCAGAGTAGCATTTTAACATAAGAAAACAAAAAAAAAGTGCTGTTTCTTACCTCACTGAGGTTATCAAAGAGCTTTCCACTCAGTTCCTTGAGGGGTTTCTTGTCATCCTTTGGTTTAGAGTCAATGATTGTTTTGAGATCATAGCGAAGATAATTTGATTTGAGGCGAAGATAATTTTGGACATAAGGCCAAGCCTTCTTGTCAATATACTCCTTAACACTCAGAATTTCCTTGGCCGCGTCCTTGGCTCTTGCTATTGCTGCTGCTGGGGCTTGTGGTTGCAGGTAAAACCTTTCCTTCAGTGGCTTATCTAAGTCTCTTGGTTCATCAGAATTCAAAGTTCCAGCTACCAATGCACAAACATTGTAGACATTAGATTTGGAAAATTATTACAAACTGAAGTGGTACCAGTCTGTTTGTTTATGATCATTTTAATCATTATAAATCACTGGAAACTGAAAAGAATGATGAACTTACGCAGTCCACCGGAGGGAGGGGGAGGTGGTCCAACTTTGATCGGGATAGCATCAGCAAGAACAGCTTGAACAAAAGACCCAGAAGCTAAACCAGCAGCAACAAAACCAAGAACAGCCCTGCGGCTAGTTTCAGCATCAGACGACACTTGTTGCTGGGCTCTGACTGTGAAACCAGGCCTACCCATAGCAACCCTTGTGCTGGTAGCCACGTACAAGCGGGTTGATCCACTGATTTGAAGGCTGCCTTCAAGAACAGCCTGAGAGTTGCCACGTAGACCAGCCATTGAAGCCATTGCTTGTGCCATATTCCCCTCCAAAAGTATTTGTTTCAAGTGATGGAATAAGAGAGGGTTTTGTGGAATTATATTTTACGGATTGGATTGGATTGTTATTTTGACATTGTTTGGTTAGTGTTTTGTGATGTAGATTGGTTCTGGGCTATTACCTTATCTGCTTATTTTCTCCTTGGATAAGCTGGATATGATCCTCACCAATTATTGCTCTACATGTGTTCTTCTGGTGACATGCTGGCTTCTGGTTCTTCTATAAGCATGTAGAATCTTGACACGTGGATTCTTGGAAGATTTTATTAGATACAAATTACAATGTCACATATTTTAGGCTAGGATTGGGCCGAGTCGGTTCAAAAATTTGAAACTGAAACCCGGCCCATTTAGGCCCAAATTTATGTAAATGTAACGTTAACATATTTGATGGGGGCCCCAATTAGTTAGAAAAATAGTAGCGCCGGATCTTCCCCAATTCAAATCAATTCAAATTTCACTCACCGCTCGATAGCACGCACCTCCTCTCATCTCTCTCTCTGTTTCTGCCCGTCGATTTTGAATATCTGCTCATCACAACAGTTCATCTGGTAAATCAACGGCTCCAATTAAACCTAGAGCAATCACCACCGGTTTCTTGAGTTCTTGGCTCAGCGAGTGAATTCAGATAATGATGTCGTCTCGAAACCAGAATAGACCTCCCCGAAGTCCTTCCGCTGTAAGTCCTATTGTTTTCTTTTGGATCTGAAAGTAAATTGCTCTTTAGTTTCTTTTTATTGATTAGTCATTGGTTTTGTAGAAGGACGGTGGTGGTGCCGGAGGTTTTGGTGGTGTACCGTTAGATAAGCGTAGAAGGATTGGTGTAGGAAGAATGGGTGCTGCTGAAAGGAAACCGTTTGGTTCTGTTAACAAACGGCAGGATGTTACAGGGGCGCCCGGTGCTGGTGGTGATATGGGTAGCGCTGAGGGTTCTGAGTGTGAACGAATCGATTTTACAAAAGAAGAAATTGAAGCATTGGTTAATGAGAGGCCCAAAATGAAGAAGTTTGATCACAAGGTTTTTAATTTCTGCAATTTGTTACATTGTATTATGTTTAATTACTACAGTCATTTGTTTGGTTTGTTTTATTTGAATTTTGGTACTTTGTGTTTTCGCAGGGAAACTTGGAATTAGTGAGCGAACTTAGCAATAGGCTTAAAGTTTGTATCAAGTGGTTTCAAAAAAGGGATGAAGCTCAGATTGATGAGCAAGGGAAGCTTCGCGTTGCTCTGGAATCTTCTGAGAAAAAATGTGCTGATATGGGTAATTTTTTGTTTGATGATTTCAACTATACACGAGATAGATAAATTCATAAGTTGAGATGAATATGATTATATAAATTGACAAATTTCTCTCTTTTCTTGCATATGGACTGCTTAAAGAAATGATTTTTTTTTTTTGTTCTCACTTTGCCTTTTCCGTTGTTATGGTTTGCCCTATTTTGAAAGTCGATTATTTATACGAGATATAAAATGTTGAAAAATAAATGAATATCATCATAATTTAGTTTCATTTGTGTGATTCTAGAGGTGGAGATGAAAGACAAGGAGGAGAAATATAATGGAATTGTTTCCGAATTGACGGGTGAGAATAGTTCTTTGCAGGAGAGACTTACAAAGGAAGAATCAGAAAAATTGGTAATACTGCATTAGTTGGATTGTGATACTCCATGTGATGCTTCTGTTTTTTTAATGTCTTCCTTTCATTTTAATTTTGTTGATTGACATTTAGGACGCAATTGACTGTCATAGAAGAGAAAAGGAAGCTCGGATTGCTGTAGAAACTTTGCAGGCTTCTCTCTCAAAGGAGCTTGAAAAAGCTCAGCAAGATATATTAGCAGCCAATCAGAGGGTAAATATATTTGTTTTACAGGGATTGGGCATTTTAACTTTATGTTGTATCTATTTTTTGATGGGTGATTGTTACCCCACCTTTTGTGGATTTCGAGCTCATTAAGCATGTTTTGCCTCCATAAATTTTTGTTAATTTGTACTCTTCAAGTTTTCCTACTTCATGAGCCATTGATTTGTCAAAATCTGCAGGCTACCTCGCTTGATGATATGTACAAGCGATTGCAAGAGTACAACCTCAGCTTACAACAGTATAATGGCAAACTGCATGGTGAACTTGAAACTGCTCGTGAGTCCCTCAAACGAGTAGAAAAAGAGAAGGCAACTATAGTGGAGAACCTTAGTACATTAAGGGGCCACTATAATTCATTGCAAGATCAATTAACTTCATCCAGAGTAAGTTCCTTTAATGTGGTATTCAGATAACAGCCTGGGGTGATACTTGTTTGCTACTTAGTGCATTTTATTGCTGCCTCTCAACCGTAATTGTCCTCGTTTGTACTTTCCAGGCTTCCCAAGATGAAGCTATGAATCAGAAAGAATCATTAGTTAATGAAGTTAAATGCCTTCGAGTGGAATTGCAGCAGGTGAGAGATGATCGTGATCGCCAAATAGCGCAGGTGCAAGCTTTAAGTGCTGAAGTAATGAAGTACAAAGAAAGTACAGGCAAATCATTTGCTGAGATAGAT
Source organism: Mallotus japonicus (assembly GCA_949634005.1). Classification (NCBI taxonomy): domain Eukaryota; kingdom Viridiplantae; phylum Streptophyta; class Magnoliopsida; order Malpighiales; family Euphorbiaceae; genus Mallotus; species Mallotus japonicus. The sequence continues at coordinate 6,823 of CATIWK010025275.1, read as the reverse complement.
AACCTGATGGCAAAGTCAAAATCCTTGGAGGTTTGTTCAAACCAATTCCTGGGTCACACACATTTACGCACATATAAGCTGGCCAATTTTCTAACATTGGATTTTCCATTGCAGGAGACATGTTCTGCTCAAAGAGAGAGGATACATTTATTAGAGCATCAGCTAACTGCTGCTAATGAGAAGTTAAAGGTAATTTCTTAATCTAGTTGATGAAGTTAGAAAATTTATCTTCATCTAATATCGGAGGTAACAAAGCATGTTGCTGAGCAGTGAAGTGAAGTTTCTGAGTCTTGCATATGAACCATTACTGAATATCTGTTTGTTTTAGATGGTCGATTTATCTGCATCAGAAATAAGGACAGAATTTGAAGAACAAAAAAGAACTGTACGAGAACTACAAGAGCGCCTTGCGGATGCAGAACATCAATTAATTGAAGGGGAGAAATTACGAAAGAAGTTGCATAACACTATTTTGGTAATGCTCATTTCTCCTATTAGTTATAATTTACAAAATTCACATAATGTTCCAGTAGGTAGTCGGTCTAATACTTAAACCGAATGTCTTGTATCGTATTACAGGAATTAAAGGGGAATATTCGTGTATTCTGTCGAGTGCGACCCTTGTTACCAGATGATGGTGTTGTAACTGAAGCACCAGTAGTTTCCTATCCTACATCGGTAGAAAATCTTGGTCGGGGAATTGACTTGATACAAAATGGTAAAAAATTGTTTCCTTATGACCAGTTTTTTAATTAATTGCATAGTAGAATTTATTTTTGTTGCTTGCATGAGCAAGAGTTTGTCATTTGCTTATCTAATCCTATTTTATTCTGAACAGGGCAGAAATATCCTTTCACGTTTGACAAGGTGTTTACTCATGATGCTTGTCAGCAAGATGTATTTGTAGAAATATCTCAATTGGTACAGAGTGCTCTTGATGGTTACAAGGTCAGTTTTGCTTTTGTTTCTACTTAGTTTGTTAGATGTGTGTTATATGTGCCTTGTTAATTGATCTTGTGTTTCAAAATTTAATAAAATTGTTTCTATCGGGAAATAGACTGACATGGAATTAGAATCAGAAACATGCAATATGTTTCCATATTATCAAACTTGTATGCCAAAATATTCTATTTTAGTTGTTTATTTGTGTATGCGGCGGATTCCTGGCCGTTTATCAAAAGTGCATGTGATTGAAGTTTCTTTTGTGTTGTCTTGCTTAGTAGAGTTGTGCATGACTGGTACTACTGTGCTGCCTTTTGCAGGTCTGCATTTTTGCTTATGGTCAAACTGGTTCAGGAAAAACTTACACAATGATGGGTAAGACAGAGGCTGCAGAACAGAAAGGACTAATTCCGCGTTCTCTCGAACAAATATTTCAAATTAGCCAGTCTCTTCTAGCACAGGGTTGGAAGTATAAGATGCAGGTAATCTAAAGAAAATTGTGTTTTCACTTGTTACCCTGATCACCTACTCTAACAACTGTTCTTTTTAAACAATGATAGGCTTCAATGTTGGAGATATACAATGAGAACATTCGTGATCTATTATCAACAAATAAATCAAGTGGTACAGAAAATGCTGGGAAGCAGTATACTATAAAACACGATGCTAATGGCAATACACACGTGGCTGACTTGACAATTGTGGATGTCTGTAGCATCCAAGAGATTTCCTCTCTTCTACGGCAAGCTGCTCAAAGCAGGTAATACCAAAATGCATATTGTGTGTTGCATCCATTATCTTACTGCATTTAGATTTCCATTAGAATTATCTTTTACTGCTTATTTTTCTTCATATGGTAACACTAACATCTAATCTAACGTGTTAGCTAAGTTGCATTTATAATGTAATGTAAGTCCTGTTCACCGCAGAAAGTTGTGGATATATTTAACTGTTCCATAATTGAATGAAGTCGTTCAGCTATGTTTAATTTGCTGTTATGTTTTCTTCAGGTCTGTAGGTAAGACACAAATGAACGAGCAGTCATCCAGAAGCCATTTCGTGTTCACATTACGAATCTCTGGGGTGAATGAGGTTTGTAGCGTTTTACTGTTGTGCTTATTTCCTTGAGCTTGTTTTCGTGATCTCTCGACTTATTTGTTTTCTTAATTATATTTGCTAGAACACTGAACAACAAGTACAAGGAGTGTTAAATCTCATTGATCTTGCTGGAAGTGAGCGACTCTCAAGGAGCGGGGCAACTGGGGATAGGTTAAAGGAAACTCAGGTACTTGCTTTTGAAGCTCTCTAGTAGAAAGTTTCTTATGCAGTTTTTCTTGATGCGTCTGTCCTGACTTTTCTATATAAACAGGCCATCAATAAAAGTTTATCATGTTTGAGCGATGTAATCTTTTCCCTGGCAAAGAAGGAAGATCACGTTCCCTTTAGGAACTCCAAATTGACATATCTTCTCCAGGTAAAAACTGGTTCTGTAACCTTTTCAACCTCCTCGACGCTATTCTTTATACAAGTATTATGGAGGAATATGGTTTTAGACTATTGGGTGTTCTAATTTTGATTCATGCTGTGGACAGCCCTGTCTAGGTGGGGATTCAAAAACCTTGATGTTCGTCAATATTTCACCAGACCCCACTTCAGTTGGCGAATCACTTTGCTCTCTTCGGTTTGCTGCTAGAGTTAATGCTTGTGAAATCGGAATTCCTCGGCGACAGACAACTACTGTACGACCTGTGGATTCACGCTTGAGCTATGGCTAATTTTGATTTATTTGTGTGCAACTTGCCACAGTTTAATTTGTTTCGGAGCAAGTGTTTATCTATAAGGAGGGCCATTGTTCGTCTGCCTTTGGATTTGTATAATGATAATGAAGTGCAGTGACATGAGGTTGTTTGTAGAATGTGCTTTCTGAGCTACTAATTTGTATTCTTGAAATCATATGCTTAGAGTAGGATCTTGTTTTACAACGTTACCATGATTGCTAAACATGTTCACCAATTGGTGAACACAAGTGACTGAAAAAGAGGTGTATTTTTCTATTAGCTTGACTTTATAAATCGAAAATGGTGTATTTTCTCAGTGAAAAGAGAAAATTTGATTACTGTTCTATAGATGTGTTTGTGTTCCTTCAACATCAGAAATTTTTTCACTAGTAGTTTATCAGGATTATTCTGGTGCTATCAAATTTTATTTTTACTAATAATATTTCAAATTAATTATGAGACTCAGTTTGTAAATTAATTATTAATTTCCATTGCATATATATTCTAACAGTAACAGTAATATTAGATTGTGCTGGTTGTTCACCTGTTTCAAAATCAAGGGGAGCGTAGTAGCCTACCCATGGTTTTGTCCATCTATCTATATCAAGTACAGGACAAACCGACAAGGTGGTTCATGGGAATGGAGGAGCAGATAAGATAAAAAGAAGAAAACGACATGGGAATACAAGTGGGTCCAGGAGTTAGCCATTCGTAGCTTCCGAATCTTGTTTCTACTGGCTTCTAAAATGAAACTAGAAAACAGTACTTATAGACCAAGTCAAAAGACTCATAACTCGAAAACGAAAGGTATGTAAAAAAAGATAAGGAAGAAGAGGAAGAAGAAGAAAAAGCAAAGAGATGGAGACCCAGGAACAGCAACCTAAGTCCAGAGTTGTAAAGGTTGAGTCAGTGGAGTCTTGGGACTTTTATGTTACACAAGCCACCAATCAAGGCTGCCCTGTAAGTGCCCTTTTTTCCACGCAATTTGTATATTGGGAATTTTCTGTCAATATTTGCCTATGTTTGTAGAAACGGAATTGTAATTAGGCATGAATTTTAAGTTATTGGATTGATAATCATATCAATTTCTTTGATGAAACATGGCTTTGGTAGACTTTGATTATTGATTGTAGGGTTCAATTCGGAATCTTTTCTTTGCCCAGACCATCCCCGGTGTTAATTTTCTTCTGATGATAATTTGCAGGGAATCTCATTTGTGTAAAATGTTTGGTTTGTTTATGTTGATTTTTGTTTGACGTATTGGTAGATTATTGTACACTTCACTGCTTCATGGTGTATTCCCTCGGTGGCCATGAACCCATTTTTCGAGGAACTAGCTTCAGCGTATCCAGATGCCCTGTTTCTTACTGTTGATGTTGATGATCTTAAGGTAATTAACTGTAAAGGAATGGTAATATATGTCTCTAAACTTGTAATTATTGTTTCAGCACCTCACATGAACTGCTGAATATGTACTTACTGATGCAATTGGTACTACCGCAGAAACAACATTATTAAGATAATTGACCTTAATCTTGAATGAATTGCAGTGTGATGCTTTTCATTACTGATACTTCAATAATTCTTGTGCATTGTAGTGATTGATTCCTGTAATATTTCATGTTTTCAACTTGCTATGGATAAGATCCTTAAGCAATATGGTATTAGTTGAATTGTTCTTTAGGTATGTCATAGTTAGATTACCTCTTGAGTCTTGTCAGGTCAAGTATAGCCATATAATAACTCATCACCGCATCCTGATTTATAGCACTAGGAATGCTAGGGAATTCTTCTATTAGTTTCCTTATACTAGGCATTAGGTCTTGACTTGAGGTCCACTGGGGAAAAGGGTGCTGGTATTTGACAGTCTGAGCTCTGAGGTTCAAACTTACCACCCATATTTTCTTTTTAGTTGAGCACAGATGCTGAGTATGGAAAGCATAATTTCTACCTTCTTCCCACAATCATCTAGCCCACAAGAGTATGATAGGACTTCGTTTGGTGATCCTTCCAATTTTCTCTGATATTTTCCAAAGTTGATTATAATTGGATGATCACTTATAAGTTAAGTTTCGTGTAATTGTCTTTGACATTTCTGTATAGAAGACTTGGTTTATGTGTATGGTGATATTCTCGTAGGAGGTAGCTACTAAAATGGAGGTAAAGGCAATGCCTACATTTGTGCTGATGAAGGATGGTGCTCAAGTTGACAAGGTAGTGGGAGCCAACCCGGAGGAGATAAGGAAAAGGGTTGATGGGTTTGTGCAGTCCGTTCGTGTATATGTTGCATAGTAGTCTTTGTAAATGAGTTTGGGATCTTCTTTATAAATTCATGAAAATGTAAAATGTGTGTGGTTATGGTGGAACAACGTTTGACTCGGATGTTTTGTGGGTTGCGGGTTGCAAGTGATATTGTTTGCATCAAATAATGTAACTACAGAGTTTGTTGTACATTGTCTTCAGTTATTGTTGATTGTTTGCTCCTCTCACTAAAGTGGAATGAACAAAGAACAAACTCAACACTTTATATTCTTATCATTTTATTTTAAAATTGACAGAGAGTAATCAAAATGACATATTTTATTTTTGTATATCAAAATTTTGATTTATACATAAACAATTTGTAACTCATTGTTAAATTATATATAGTTGTAAATATATTGTTTTATTTTTTTGACTGTTAACAATTTTATAACATATTGAATAATCAAAATAATTATAAATTTTCTTAAAAATTTTTAATATGAAATTACTCTGGACTGTAATATTAATATATAAAACTCTCTTCTCTCAATTTAAAAAGTTATAATCTTTTAAAAATATCATATAAAAAATTCGTTTGTGATGTGTCAACACACTTAAAAGAGACATTATATATATTTTTTAATTTTCACATAATTTATGTGATGATTTCAATAAAAAAAAATATCGGATTTGATATTGGAGCTCTTAAATGGGCCTGATTTGGGTTAGTAGGCTCAGTTCCGTTGCTGATTTTAGGCTTCATCTTCGATCTTGATGGAGGTGAGTACTGGGAACTGATGAGAGGAGGTTGTGTTGAAGGAAAAAAAACCATGGCAGTTAATTAGTTTTGGCGGAAAGGCAGGAGTTATTTAATTAGCTACTATTAAACACGACTTAATTAGCTAAAAAAAAAATAGCTATGCTATATTTGTTAAAAAAAAAAAAAAATTAGCTATGCTATACAGACTAATCTATTTCTTATATTTTTTTTTAAGTAAAAGGTTGGAGTTCAGAAATCATTCTGAAGTCCAAGATTTATTAAAAATAAAGAGAAAAAGTTAAACATAGACCAAAAAAAAAAAAAAGGCAAAAGCCTCCGACAAAAGATAACAAAACTAAATATGGACTCTTCTGCTATAATCAAATAGCAGAAATACAAAAAGATGACGTTCTTCATAAATTGAGTCTCTGCGGTTTCTTGGATGCTCTTTTAGCGAGAGACATCTGTTGAGGGTCCTGGGATTTCTTTAACACTTTCTTTTTAACTTGATCAGCCCATGATACTTGAGCATGACATGTCTCAGAATCAACAAATTTAACACTACCCTCAGGAATTAAATATGTCCCATCCTTATGATGATGTTGATCGGATATACCATCTGTCATTAACGAACCATGTTGTTGTTGATCAAGTGTACCATCTGTCATTAACATACTCTGTTGCTGAGCTGCAGCGTCTAGAGCACCAGAAAGACATTGCTCAGATGATCTCTCCACCTGGTATTTACCATGCGAAACACCATCCAAAGATTCCCTGGCGCCATCAAATTGCACCGCAACCTTCAAAACCTCAGTTCTCGTCTCTTCATATCCAGCTTGCTGTGGAACCAAGACAACAGCATCGTGGGCATGCTGCAAATCAAGTGATGCATCATCTGTAGCAGTATGCAACATTGTCTTTGCAGATGCCAAGATTAAATATTATTAAAACAGTATTTTAACATGTTCGGAGTGACAATTAAAATATGTTCATATGACATGTGCTATTAACTTCAATAAATAGATTATGTTGTTAAAGTATATCACATTATATATTGATTGACATCGCATCTATAAAAAAAAAAGTATTGAACTTTATT